>SJYA01001456.1:572868-587072 GCA_006410615.1 Neotragus moschatus
CAGAAGAGTGGAAAAGCAGGCAGATTCTTATTTTTGGGGGGTACATGCCCAGGAAATGCCAGGGAGAAAAACCCTGATATTTGACTCGTCCTTGCCCATCAAAATCTCCTGCCGTGTGACCTTGTCACAGGTGGGATTCCTCATGCTGGCTCCCGGCAGGAAAGAATGAAAAATTATCTGATATAAGGATTTGAATGGAAATAAGAAAGAGAGACATGAAGACAACTTTCTAGAGCTGAGAAAGTCTTAAATATATGGATTGAATACCATATTTTAGAAAAAAAAAAAAAAGCTACACAAATAGTAAACTCAACATTAGAAAAAGTTTAGAAATAAGAAAATGAACATATTATGAAAATATATTTTCTCCCATTTAGAAAATATTCAAATAAAATAAAGTCATAATAAAGCAAAATATGATAGTATTTGTAGTGAAACTGAAACCAACCTGGCCTCAGGTACTGTGCAACACTCAATGCCAGAAGACAATAAGTAACATTTATATACACTTGAGGGCAAATATTATGCCATAATTTTTAAGAACTATATTAAATTTAACGAATCGTCGGTCTATATTCAGTTCGGGATACAGGATGCTTGGGACTGGTGCATGGGGATGATCCAGAGAGTTGACGTGGAGTGGGAAGGGGGTGGGTTTCAAGATTGGGCACTCATGTACACTTGAGATGAAAAAAAAAAAAAATTTCACATTTGAAGGTCAAGAAAGAAAATCTCACTTATAAAACTAATGCAATCATAAATAATCTGATTTTTGAAATTGCTTAAGTGTATGATTTAGTGAATCAACAGGTTAAATAAGTCACAAATTCTGAATTGATTATCTGAGGTATGAATAATGAGAAAGTCAGTTCCAAAAGTCGCTGTCAATTGTGTTGCAATTTGACTGGATCATTTAGCTCTTTGGACATCGCTGTGTGTGCCCGCAATTAGTCACTCAGTCGTATCTGACTCCTTGCAACACTATGGACTGTAGCCTGCCAGGCTCTTCTGTCTATGGGGTTTTCCAGGCAAGAATACTGGATTGGGTTGCCATTTCCTCCTCCAGGGAATCTTTTCCATCCAGGAATCAAACCGGGGTCTCCTGCACTGCATGCTTATTCTTTACTCTCTGAGACACCAGGTAAGCCCTTGGGCAGTGTTAGAGTCTAGCAATAGTATAGTGGTATATTTACTCACAGGAGTACTTGGGCTTTGTTACGCCTATATTTGTGCCTTAACATATGCTATATGACATTGAAGAAAACTATAAAATGATGGTGACAATATGTAATTTAAGTGTGACATAAATAATGCAGTTGCATAAACAAAAATGGGAGATAGGATAAGTGCTCTCCTTCCCTATATCCCTGTCATTATATATAGAAGCTGTTGCCCCAGAATGACTCACACTTGAGACTGACCAATACTGTGGACTGGGGCTGGCACAATCTATATGCTCATCTTCTTTTGTTCTAGCCCTCCAACATTGCCTTTTTTCCTCAAGATGTCTCTTAAATATATCCTCTTTGATGAATCTCTGCTGTTGTTGTTTTAGTTGTTGTTCAGTAACCTAGTCATGTAGGACTCTTTGTGAGCCCATCGACTGCAGCACACCAGGATTCCCTGTCCATCACCATCTCTATATACTAATATAAGATCTCTTGCTTGGACTTCAGTAGCCAAGCACCTACTCCATCCATAAATTATGGCATGAAAGGTCCACATTTCCATTTGCATTCAGCCCCCATCTTCATACTGATATAGAGCCTTCCTTTAAAAATTAAAATTTGATGGTCTATACTTGCTTACTTCTTTTCTGGCAAACTGTACACTTCATGAAGTATATAAAATACATTCTATTACTTTTCTACTGATGAATGAGGATTTATAAGCCATGATCATAGCTGCTTATAAAAGTGTAAATGTATTATTTCACTGTTTCCACTGGTCAAGAATCCAGCTCAACATGGTTCATTCTCCTCAGGTTTAAAATCAAGGTGACATCAGAATATGCCCTCATCTAGAAGCTCAATTAAGGCCACTTACAAGTTATCTCAGGTTGTTGACAGAATTTACTTCTGTAAGATTACATTGCTAAGGTCCCTGTTTCCTCACTGGCTGTTGGTCAGGCCGAGCTTTCAGCCAGCTCCTAGATGTCACTCTCAAGTCTTTGCAATGTGTATGCTTCTACCGGCCCTCAATTCCATTCTCTCATGCTGACTGAACTTAAATGCCCCCTCTTGTCAAGAAAGGTCCAATGCCTTTTGGAGTCCCTTGATTAGGTAAGGCTCATTAAAAAAAAAAAAAAAAAAGAGCAGTATAACATAACATAACCATGAAGGTGATTATTTTTGCTGTTCAGTCACTAAGTCATGCCTGACTTTTTGTGACTATATATACTGTAGCACAGTAGGATACTCTGTCCTTCGCTCTCTCCTGGAGTTTTCTCAGATTCATGTCCCCTGAGTTGATGGTGGTATCTAACTATCTCTTCTTCCGCTACCTTCCTCCTCTTTTGCCTTCAATCTTTCCCACTCTTCTAATGAGTCAGTTCTTTGCATCAAGTGGTCACAGTATTGGAGCTTCAGCTTAAGCAACTGTCCTTCCAGTGAATACTCAGGGTCGATTTCTTTCGGACTAACTGTTTTGATCTCTTTGCAGTCCAAAGGACTCTCAAGAGTCTTCTCCAGCACCACAATTAGAAAGAATCAATTCTTTGACATTTAGCCTTCTTTATGGTCCAACTTTCACATCTGTATGTGACTCCTGGGGGTTATATTCATCATATTTATAGATATCACCACATTCAAAAGAAAGAGATTATACAGGAATATAGATTGTGGGATAAGGATCTTCATGGCCTTTTTAGAATTTTGCATACCACATAATACTGTTTCTCACCACTTTATTACTAGGAGTCAACATAGTGCCTGGCCTAAAGGAAGTCTCTAATACAGATATTTTTACCTCAGATCTCTTTACTGAGTTCCAACTTGTATTCCCATCTGCCAGGTTCACTTCTGGGAGATGGTGAAGGACAGGGAAGCCTCGTGTGCCACAGCCCATAGGATCACAAAGAACTGGAGACAGCTGAGCAACTGAACAACTACTACATCACTTTTCCATGTGGATGCCTTGTAGTCATGTATAATTATTAGGACCAAATTAGAATGTTTAATTATGTCCCTTACTTCTCAAGTCTTACACAGGCCAGGACATTGTATTACTATTCAGTTGCTTCTCAAGTCAAAACTTCAGCCTCCTTTCTAGTTCCTTCCTTCTATTTCATCTCATATCAGTTCATTCACAAATTCTTTAAACTTTATTTCTAAAATTTATGTTAAATCTGATACTTCATTGTTTTCCCCTCGTTGTTATCCTAATCCAATTTATGTTGCTCTCTGGCAACATAAGTGATTTCACTGTTGCCATGCTCTGCCCCCACCCCTCCTTTCCATCTGTTTTCTAGTGAGATCTTTTTAAATGAAGATGCAACCATTTCTTTCCAATCTTATTCTAGTTCTTTTGTCCTATTTTCTTATGATCCAGGCTCTATGGTTTTTATTCTTTCTCTCAGACACCAGGTGCATTCCTGCTTTAGCAGCTTTTTCCTTCATGATACCTCTTTAAATGTTTGTCTCCTTGTTGCTGATATTCCAGTTCAAGTGTTTCTTGTGCAGAATCATTTCTCTTGATTTCTTAAACTGAAGTTCTTTACAACTTTGTCATTCTCTATCAAATTACCCATTTAGTTTTCTTTTGATTACTCATTGCTCTCTGAAGGGATCTTGGTTATATGCCATAGGACTGGAAAAGGTCAGTTTTCATTCCCAGTCTCAAAGAAGGGCAATGCCAAAGAATGTTCAGACTTACCATACAGTTTTGCTCATTTCACATGCTATTAATGTTATGCTCAATATCTGTCATGCTAGGGTTCAGGAGTATATGAATCAGGAAATTCCAGATGCACAAGCTGTGTTTAGAGAAAAGGAAAGGAGCCAGAGAGCAAATTGGCAATGTTTCTTGGATCAGAGAGAAAGCAAAGGGATTCTAGAAAAACATCTAATTCCTTCATTATCTACACTAAAGCCTTTGTGTGGATCACAACAAACTGTAGAATACTGAGAGAGATAAGAACACTAGACGAACTTACCTGTGTCCTGAGAAATCTGTATGCAAGTCAAGAAGAAACAGTGAGAACCAGACATGGAACAACTGACATGTTCCAAATTGAGAAAAAAAAGTACAACAAAGCTGTATATTATCACCCTGATTATTTAACTTAAATGCAAAGTATATCATGCAAAATGCTGGGCTGGATGAAGCTGGAATCAAGATTGCCAGGAGAAATATCAATAACTTCAGATATGCAGATGATACCACTTTAATGGCAGAAAGTGAAGAGGAACTAAAGAGCTTGAGGAACTAAAGAGCTTTTTGATAAGAATAAAAGAGGAGGGTGAAAAAGCTGGCTTAAAACTCAACATTAAAAAACTAAGATCATGGTATTCAGTCCCATTACTTCATGGCAAATTGAAGGGGAAAAAAGTGGAAGCAGTGGCAGATTTTATTTCTTGGGCTGCAGAATCACTGTGGATGGTGACTGCAGCCATGAAATTAAGACTCTTCTTCCTTGAAAGAAAAATTATGGCAAACCTAGAAAACATATTAAAAAATGGAGACACCACTTTTCTAACAAAGGTGTATATAGTCAAAGCTATGGTTTTTCCAGTAGTCATGTACAGATGTAAGAGTTGGACCATAAAGAAGGCTGAGCACCAAAGAATCAATGCTTTTGAATTGTGGTGCTGGAAGAGACTCTTGAGAGTCCCTTGGACTTCGAGAAGTTCAAACCAGTCAGTCCCAAAGGAAATCAATCTTTAATATTCATTGGAATGATTGATGCTGAAGCTGAAGTTTCAGTACTTTGGCCACCTGATACGAAGAGCCACTCATTGGGAAAGCCCCTGATACTGGGAAAGATTGAAGGCAGAAGGAGAAGGGGACTGCAGAGGAAAAGATAGTTAGATCACCATCTCAGTGGACATGAATTTGAGCAAACTCCAGGAGACAGTGAGGGACAGAGGAACCTGGTGTGCTGCAGCCTACAGAGTTGCAGTCAGACAAGACTTAACGACTGAACAACAACATTTGTATTTATGAGTTGGCTTTCTGATTTTAGTTGCAACATTGACCTGTACATAATAAGTGTGTAATAAAAATAGGTTGAATAAATTGATACTACCATGATAGGACTTTAATAGATTTTAAAGGGCCTTCTGGATATCATTCTGTATAGGCTTGACCTTTCTGATATTAGACTGACATATGCCTTAACTAACAATGGAAGAAGAGAAGCACCATTCCTTGGAGAATGCTGTGAAAATACTAACTGGTACAGTGTGCAGTCTGGCTGCATGGCTTCAATAGAATGGACTAATTCCTGAAACAACCTACTCAATTACTAAAAGTAACTGTGTATTAAATTTGAAGGTCAATTTGGGTACTCATGACAATAATCATTCCTGGAAAGTTCTCCAATATGTAGAATATCCAGGATAAAGCAAATTGTGCCATTTAACATAAACATAGAATGCTATCCTGATATAGGAGAAATGATGTACTTCAGATGCAAAAGTTTTGAGAAAGTGAGTAGCAATTATTAGAGCTGACCACTTTATGCACAGTATTTCATATATAATGTACTATTATTTTTCCTCATTTTGCTGTGGAAAAAAATTGAATTAGAAAAGGGGTAGAAGACTTGGCTAAGGTCCTATAACAAATAATTAGTGGAGCTGGTATTTGAACCCAGGAAGTAAAATCCAGAGCCAGAGCATTCTTAACTAACATATTACACTCTGTATGGAAACAACAGGAAGTAAACGTTTTTCCCTACAGTAGGTTCCATTAGTATAATAGCATGCTTAATGGAGAAATGCAATTAAATCAGAATTTCCCAAAATGTGCTCCATAAAACACTAATAACTCTATATAGTCTGTGAGGGAAAAAATATTTTAAAATAAGATCATTTTTTAAAAAGTCCGTATAATGATAACGCTTTTCTTTGGAAATTCTTTTTATCAATCTTATGAGAGCTTATCTGGTACTGAAGACTCAAAAGTACTGAAACAAAATATCCCCATGTTATTTTTACAAAGGAATGAGTCCTCCCCACTTTAAAAAAAAAACTTTATATTTATTGATATCCCAAGAGATAAAACACATGTTTGGGAACCTTTTTTAAGATGAATCCTTTGGACATTCCAAACATTTGGCAGAACTGGCAGCAGAATATCAGAAAAGAGAATGGGGGTGGTTTTGTTGCACTTTCATCTATTAAAAGCTATCAGCACTAGCTGACTGAAAATGCTTAGTCCCCACTTTACTGATAGGCTATTAATGTGCAAAGAAACAGATCTATTTGTGGTGTGCTCATGTGAAGTAAGTCAGCCACACTTAGGAACACAGATCTCTGTGTGGGTGTGCATATGGGCTGTGAGGAGGGAGAAGCAGGGCAGCTAAGAGGAAAAAGAGAAGCTTCGTTACATACATATTTAAAAGTCAAGAGGATGTGGTGCTTAATTTTTTCCTTGGATTCATTACATCTCTAATCCCTGACTTGTTACCTTTAATTTTGTTGATTAAAAGATATGTGAGTAGGTGAGCACTGTGGTCATACTGAACAAGTAGGCAGTAGCTACAGTCCTTTTTTTTTTTTTTTTTGCAACGAGAATTAAAATTGTAATCAGTTTTGAAAAGTGGTGGGTAAAAAGAAAGACCATGAATAGATATGGATCTAAATAACTGCCTGACTAGCAGACAGTCATTGCACATCTCTAGAATTCAGATAAATTCTTTTTAAAGTTTAGAGAAGAGTCAGATTAGGAAAGAGATAATTTTTCTGATTGATCATTGCATACAGAAAGGCTTGACTTATGCATTTTGAAACAGAACACAATGTAAAAGCTGAAAAATAAACCATAAAATACAATGCTGAAAATTTCCATATCACAGCTGCCCAGAGTGCATAACAAGAAGGATATTCGTAATGTCCAGATGTACATAAGTCTACAGGGATGCCTCTTGCCAACAGCAAAATGAAAGAAATGACAATGTCAATCACATCCAATAGACTATGTTAATGTTTTTCAAACAGTTCTTTCCCACTCAGAAATAGTACTCATTAATAATGGATAGTACTGTATGAAGGAGAGCGAATGTTTCCTACAAAACTGATGGAATTCATTGTTCATTACTCATCTCCTCTCAACAGTGAATTACATTTCTGCAGGATGATTTTTCTTTTGTCTTTAAAACTATGTCAAAATAGGTTTCAAACCTTTTAAGCTAATTGATCTCTTTCTTTTCTGAACGTTTCACATGTGGCACTAATGCATTGCCCATTCTCACACTTCCCTCTTCATCCCTACCTGTTCCTATTTAACGTCACTCCTTTTTAATCATAGTTTTTGACTAGTACAGTTGAAATGTTCAGGAAAGTTCTCAAGTTTCAAAACTGCCTTGAAATCTTGATGGTAAAATCAATACTGAAGTTTTTTTTTTTTTTTTTAATATTTCTAATGTTCCCTTCCTCTGCTTGGTTGTTCCAGCAGCTATCAGTAGGGCCTGTGGATTTGCTGATATATTTGAAGGTTTCCAGATTATATAATCCAATATAAGAACTGAAAAACCACTGATTTCAGAAAGGTTACCAATTCCATGGAGGGTTGATTTCCTAATATGTCACTTTCTTTTGGGAAACACCTAATTATCTCACTTAGACTAAGAAGCCATTTGGAGTCACTTTTGTATAATGGCCTCCACTTTTAATATTTTTTAAGCAAATGCTTTTTTGAAATAACTTTGAATATCAGCCCAACTATCTAGTATGCTATTCACATTAAAAGATACCTTCTAGCAATATATTGGAAAGCTCATGTATAGAAATATTCACAAGATACAAACTGGAGCTATGCTGCTGCTGCTGCTAAGTTGCTTCAGTCATGTCTGAGTCTGTGCGACCCCATAGATGGCAGCCCACCAGGCTCCCCCATCCCTGGGATTCGCCAGGCAAGAATATTGGAGTGGGTTGCCATTTCCTTCTCCAGTGCATGAAAGTGAAAAGTGAAAGTGAAGTCACTCAGTCATGTCCACTCTTCACAACCCCTTCAACTGCAGCCCACCAGGCTCCTCCATGCATGGGATTTTCCAGGCAAGAGTACTAGAGTGGGGTGCCACTGCCTTCTCCAAATTAGAGCTATAGAAAAATCATATTTCTACTAAACCCCACTTAATGATAATGCCTTCATATAAAACAGTGCATGTCAGATGAAAATGACAATTTACCTTAACATATATAGGAATAAAAATATAAATTCTATCTTTGTTCATAGATCCAACTCCCACTTAGTTGAGAAATTCAAATTCAATTAAGTTTTTCCCATTTCTATAATTTAATTACCAGGGTGATTTCCTGTCAGTTGAGATTCATTTGCCTCAGTTGTGTCTCATCAAAGGAAAGAATATTTAATTATCCCATATCCAAATAATAAAGAACACATATGGGGTAGACAAAATAATTGTCAAACCTCCCTCCCCTGCCAAAGTTGTCAAAATTCAAATTCATACCACCTGTGACTGTGCTATGTTGCATAAAAAAGGGGGACTAAGGATGTAGAGGGAATAAAGGGTGCTAATCAGCTGCCCTTAAAATAATAAAAGATTATCTTGCATTATCTGGTCTAACACAATCACAAGGGTCATAAAAGTCAAAGAGGGAAGAAGAAGAGAAAGTCATACCTTATAAAAAGGACTTTGTGTACCATTGCTAGCTTTGAAGATGAATGAAGGGGACCAAGAGCCAAGGAATGCAGTGGCCTGTAGAAGCTGAAATAGGCATAGAAAAAGATTTTCTTCTAGAGCCTCCAGGAAGGAACTGACTTCTGTTGTTAGCTTGATTTTAACACAGTGAAAGCTGTGTTGTACTTCTAATACACAGAACTGTAAAATAATAAATTTGTGTTGTCAGTATGTTTGTAGTAATTGTTTATAGCAGTCATATAAAAGTAATATAATATATATGGAATTTAGGAGATAGTCATGTTTGTCTTTGCCTTTCCTTGCTAAGTAGTTCTGAGTAGTATTTCTTATATCTATCAAGACTCATCCAAAGGGACAAAACAAATACATGATGTATGGATATATGGATTATGCAAGGATTTGGCTTATCCAGTTGTTGCGGCTGGCTAAACAAGTTCAAATTTTACAAGGCAGGCAATCAAGAAGGAAGGATTACAAACAGATTGAAATTCCATAAATAAAGGCCAATCCCTGTTGCTTTACTAATGGCCTTCTCTTTTTCTCAGGGAAAGTTTGTGTCCTCTTTTAAAGGAGTAACAACTGATTGAGTCAGACATACCCAAGATAAACTATNCTCTTCACAACCCCTTCAACTGCAGCCCACCAGGCTCCTCCATGCATGGGATTTTCCAGGCAAGAGTACTAGAGTGGGGTGCCACTGCCTTCTCCAAATTAGAGCTATAGAAAAATCATATTTCTACTAAACCCCACTTAATGATAATGCCTTCATATAAAACAGTGCATGTCAGATGAAAATGACAATTTACCTTAACATATATAGGAATAAAAATATAAATTCTATCTTTGTTCATAGATCCAACTCCCACTTAGTTGAGAAATTCAAATTCAATTAAGTTTTTCCCATTTCTATAATTTAATTACCAGGGTGATTTCCTGTCAGTTGAGATTCATTTGCCTCAGTTGTGTCTCATCAAAGGAAAGAATATTTAATTATCCCATATCCAAATAATAAAGAACACATATGGGGTAGACAAAATAATTGTCAAACCTCCCTCCCCTGCCAAAGTTGTCAAAATTCAAATTCATACCACCTGTGACTGTGCTATGTTGCATAAAAAAGGGGGACTAAGGATGTAGAGGGAATAAAGGGTGCTAATCAGCTGCCCTTAAAATAATAAAAGATTATCTTGCATTATCTGGTCTAACACAATCACAAGGGTCATAAAAGTCAAAGAGGGAAGAAGAAGAGAAAGTCATACCTTATAAAAAGGACTTTGTGTACCATTGCTAGCTTTGAAGATGAATGAAGGGGACCAAGAGCCAAGGAATGCAGTGGCCTGTAGAAGCTGAAATAGGCATAGAAAAAGATTTTCTTCTAGAGCCTCCAGGAAGGAACTGACTTCTGTTGTTAGCTTGATTTTAACACAGTGAAAGCTGTGTTGTACTTCTAATACACAGAACTGTAAAATAATAAATTTGTGTTGTCAGTATGTTTGTAGTAATTGTTTATAGCAGTCATATAAAAGTAATATAATATATATGGAATTTAGGAGATAGTCATGTTTGTCTTTGCCTTTCCTTGCTAAGTAGTTCTGAGTAGTATTTCTTATATCTATCAAGACTCATCCAAAGGGACAAAACAAATACATGATGTATGGATATATGGATTATGCAAGGATTTGGCTTATCCAGTTGTTGCGGCTGGCTAAACAAGTTCAAATTTTACAAGGCAGGCAATCAAGAAGGAAGGATTACAAACAGATTGAAATTCCATAAATAAAGGCCAATCCCTGTTGCTTTACTAATGGCCTTCTCTTTTTCTCAGGGAAAGTTTGTGTCCTCTTTTAAAGGAGTAACAACTGATTGAGTCAGACATACCCAAGATAAACTATTAAATTAAATTGATTAAGAATTACATCTGCAAAATCTGTTCAAAGCTACAACTAAAGATGCTTGGTGTTTGATTTGTGTTTGGTTAAAAAACTGGGAGAAGTTGTGTGCGTGTGTGTGTGTGTGTGTGTGTGTGTGCAATGTTACTTTCTTTCATTCCTTAGACCATTGCAAAAGAGTATCTTTTGAACTGTTCTTTATCTCCCATCCAGACATATACTAGAAAGGGAATTCTTGGGAGCATAGTTTAGCCTAGATAAATTAACCACACTAGAAAGTGATTATTGACCTTCAGTTTGGGATGTGTCTCTCATAACTATTCTACATCAATCAGTCTCCTTTCAATTTTTGTTCCTAGGAGAATATACAATGTCTTACTACCATGTATATTTTGCTCCATTTAGAAAACCAAAAATAGCGGGAGTATAACGAATCTGGAGGATAACTAGTGGTCAAGGATGGTGAGGACTTTACTGTGTATAGTTCTTAATGATAAACAAAAACAGATAATGTTTAACATTTCACTTTGAGTGGGATCTAATATCTTCTTTAAATTTACTCCTTTGAGATAGTCAATTCCTAGGCAGGTTGATAAGGAGTCCGGGGGCCCCCGAGGAGAGAGGGGTCTGGGGTTCTCAAGGAGATAGGAGTCTGGTGTTCTCAAGAAGGAGGAAGGGACAATGTTTATTTCTCTACATTCCTTAGTCTTAGTCACACAAAACGGTTTTTTTCCTTTAAGCCTGGAACTGATTATTACACAAATCAGTTTAAATTCTATACTAGGGATTATATAACAACAATGTATCCTGCTTGAGGACAGTTTCTCCTTCCTAAAAACCTTCTGACTAATCCTGATATTTTAGAGTGTATATTATGGGAGTGTGTCTGGTAGGATCTTCCTATTGTTAAATTCTTATCCTCTTATCCTAAAATGTAAATTGTGGGAGTGGGTCTGGTTAAATTTTTACATCCTTGACACATTCTTATGATTTATTGTTAATAGTTAATTACAAAAGTATATAACTGCCTCGCTAACATTAGCAAGGGGTGCATTCTGCACACCCCTTCTGATGTCTATGTCAGAAGCTTTCTCTGTCCCTTTCACACTTGAATAAAACTCTGCTATACAAAGGCTCTTGAGTGATCAAGCCTGGTCCCTGGTCCCGAAGCTAAATCTTCTTCAGAGATCACAAATCCGACACCGTTCACCATAAGCTATCACCTTTCCATGGTTATTGCTTACTGAATGTCTTGCTGCCAAACTGAAAACATTTGTCTGTTTCCCACCTTTGCCCGTTCTATTCCCCTAATCCAGGGTGCTAGCTTCAGAATTTCACAGAACTTTTTCCATTGATTCAATCAGATGGGCCCTTTGATCACATCCATGTTGTTCACTCTTTATACCTTCATGCTGCTTCTGCTGCTGCTAAGTCGCTTCAGTCGTGTCCAACTTGTGCGACCCCATAGATGGCAGCACACCAGGCTCCCCCATCCCTGAGATTCTCCAGGCAAGAACACTGGAGTGGTTGTCATTTCCTTCTCCAACGCATGAAAGTGAAAAGGGAAAGTGAAGTCGCTCAGTCATATCTGACTCTTCAGGACCCCATGGACTGCAGCCTACCAGGCACCTCCATCCATGGGATTTTCCAGGCAAAAGTACTGGAGTGGGGTGCCATTGCCTTCTCCATTATATTTTCATAGTACATTTTTATTCCTATAACCAATTTCTATCTTAAATTTCATTATACATTGGCTTACTTCATTATTTTCTGCTCTCCCTGTGCAATTAAAGTTCCTTGAAAGTGGGAGCTGTCTCTGTAGTTCAACATTGTATGTCTAGCAATCAGAACAGTACTTAGCACTGTCAATAGAATTTGTTTCATTCTAAGGTTTAGCTTAAATGAATGTGTAATCAAATGTTCTCAAAAATAAGAGAAGAATTCCTGGGCATTTATATATATTAATATGGAACAGATAACTTGAAATTTTTCAATGAATAAATATGTCACTAATGCTCCTAAGACAACTGAAGGCAGTTTTTTTTTTAATATTAAAAAGATAAAGTTCACAATGATTTGTGTTTTATAAAGCCTTTTGTTTTGAAAAGTCTTTTGAGTATAGAATGAGGGTTTACTTGTCATTGGGAATTTTCAATATGCTAAATAATAACTCTGAGATGGACAAATTCGTAGACTCAGGTTGGATTGTAGTTCAATCACATCTCAGCTGTGTGGCTGTGAAAAAAATTAGGTTTTTATTGTCTTTCAAGTGAGGATAATATTGGATCCACAGATTTTAATGAGGATTTCATGAGGTTCACATAAAGGAAATCCTTTAAAAATGCTATCTACCCATTCATTTCTTACCAGTGATAACATAGATTTTTTCATGTACAATACATATAGTCTTATTTAATAATCAGTATTTGGGGCAGAGCTGCCATGAGCAAAAACAAAAATTCTTGCCTCTCTGCATGTGGGATCACTTTGGTTGTGTCCAACTCTGTGACCCTATGGACTGTGGCCTACCAGGCTTTTCTGTCAGGGGAATCTCCAAGCAAGAATGCTGGAGTGGGTTTCCATACCTTTTTAGAGCACTATGTTTCCTGCTACCCTAGCTGTCAACTCCCCTGAGCACCTGGTGCTGCCAGAGCCACAGCAACCTATGCAGCTGCACCACCTTCACATCTGGCACTCACTGGGGAAGCCCCGAGTCCTGCAGGGCAGCCTCAAGAACAAACCCCAGTGGATGACCCACATGCAGAGGTGGAGATAAAACCACAACTGAAACCCAGGGGCAGTGTGGCTGCCCCAACACCTCCCCTCCAGCTGTGCAAGCTACAGATTAAGTCCACATGATCAGCTAGGCAGACTCTGTGTCGATGGACTATATAAAAAGGCATTGAGTGCTCCCACAAAAGATGCACTAGTTCTGAGAGCTATGGACATTGGAGGCAAGAACACACAGGAGTAGGACCAGATTAGAGTCTGAGCTGGCCCCACAGCAGGTCCAGAGATTAGCGTGATATTGGAGGGCATCCTGGGGAGGTGAAGTGTACAATGACTCCCAGCAAGGGAAAGGATGCTGACAGCAGAGACTGAAGAAAAGTATTATTCTTATATTTTGACTTGTTCTGTAGTTTCATTTGGATTATTGTTATTTTTTCCTTTTGTGCACATCTTTGTTGTAGTTATCGATTTTATTAGCACTATGAAATCTATTTAAGCTTTTGAGTCTTTTTTTTTAACCACACTTTTTATTTCTGTTACAAACTTCTGCCTCTATGTTAGCCTTTTGTAGTTCTGCAGAGTTTCCTTTCTCTCTCTCTCTCTCTTTTTAACTTTAATTTTTATTCTTTTTAATTTTTATTTTCTATTTTGTTTTGCTTTACAATACTGTATTCGTTTTGCTATACATTGACATGAATCAGCTATGAGTGTATATGAGCTCCCAATCCCAACCCTCCCTCCCCCCTCCCACCCACACCATC
>SJYA01001456.1:588313-639449 GCA_006410615.1 Neotragus moschatus
CCCACCCCACACCATCTCTCTGGATCATCCCAGTGCATCAGTCTCAAGCATCCTGCATCCTGCATCGAACCTAGACCAGCAATTTGTTTCAAAACATATGATTATTTTTCTACATTTATTCCTTTATTTGTTTTCCTACTGTTCTTTTCCCCTGCAATTAATCTTTAACATATAGAAATCTTATCTACCTCTATTTAACTTTTCACTTCTATTCTTTCTTTCCTTTCTTTTTCTCAGAATGTTTGTTAGTTTTGTTTTTATTCCTTTATTCCCCAGTTGGTAACTTGCTTTAGTTTGTTTTCCAGTTTGTGCTTTAGTTAGTTTTGTTCTTAATTGGTGGATATCATTTTTGGTTTCCTTTGTTCACTGAGTCAATGTATTGTACTTTATTTTTGTTGGACTTTTTTGATTTTGCTTATGGGTGTATGACCAACCTAGATAGTATATTCAAAAGCAGAGACATTACTTTGCCAAATAAGATCTGTCTAGTCAAGGCTATGGTTTTTCCAGTAGTCATGTATGGATGTGACAGTTGGACTGTGAAGAAGGCTGAGCGCCGAAGAATTGATGCTTTTGAACTGTGGTGTTGGAGAACGCTCTTGAGAGTCCCTTGGACTTCAAGGAGATCCAACCAGTCCATTGTGAAGGGGATCGGCCCTGGGATTTCTTTGGAAGGAATGATGCTAAAGCTGAAACTCCAGTACTTTGGCCACCTTACGCAAAGAGTTGACTCATTGGAAAAGACTCTGATGCTGGGAGAGATTGGGGGCAGGAGGAGAAGGGGATGACAGAGGATGAGATGGCTGGATGTCATCACTGACTCAATGGAAGTGAGTCTGAGTGAACTCTGGGAGTTGGTGGTGGACGGGGAAGCCTGGCGTGCTGTGATTCATGGGGTCGCAGAATCGGACACGACTGAGTGACTGAACTGAACTGAATTAAGCTGTATATGTATCTGTTTATATTCCATCATTTTGATTATTATTTACATGATTTTTAATTGTAATTTGTCTGGGTTTTTTCATTTTGGGGTATTTGTTTTAATCCATTTAATGCCATTAACAAACCACCTGTGGAATCTCCATTCCTGGCCAGAGAACAAGCCCTGAACCTTTAGAGTGAGAGCACTGATTCCAAGGCCCTAGAATACCAGAGAACTCCTAATCCTAGAGAGTATCAAATAGAACTCCCAGGCAACCACTTGCATATAAGACCTAGCATCACCCAACTACCTGTGCCAATCACACTGTACCAATCATCCGGTGTAGGATACCTCATCTAAACAAAGAACAAGACAAAATTACAAACCCAATCATCAGCAGACAGGATTACCAACTCACTCAGCCCTGCCCATCATGGGGGGCAGCTGTGATGGGGATTTCACTTCCTTCCACTAGAATGCAAGCACAAGTGACACTGTACACAGAATTTACACAAACCACTGAATCAACCTTATGAGGACAATAACCAAAAGAAAGAAAGGATTCAACTTTGAAACCTGGAAAAAGGAGGCCTCAAACACTATATGCCAATAATAATAATAACCATAATGAAAAGGCAGAGAAATACCACACACAAAAAAGGAAAAAAGTAGAGTCCAAACAAATGAAGAGGAGATAGGCAAAGTACCTGAAGAAGAATTCAGAATAATGATAGTAAAAATGGTCCAAAACCTTGAAAATAAAATGAAGAAAATAATCAACAAAGACATAGAAGAATTAAAGAATAAACATATAGAGACAAACAACAAAAATACTGAAGTTGAAAATACTCTAGAAGGAATCAATAGCAGAATATCTGAAGCAAAATAACAGATCAGTGAGCTGGAAGATAGAATGGTGAAAATAACTGCTAAAGAGCAGAATAAAGTAAAAAGAATGAAAAGAACTAAAGATAGTCTCAGAGATCTCTGGGACATATTAAATGCACCAACATTAGAATTATAGGGGTCCCAGAAGAAGAAGAGAAAAAGAAAGAATATGAGAAAATTTTTGAAGGTCATAGTTAAAAATTTTCCAAACATGGAAAAGAAAATAGTCAAGTAAGTCCAAGAGGTGCAGAGTCCCATATAGGATAAACTTAAGGAGAAACATGTCAGGACACACATTAATCAAACTAACAAAAATTAAACACAAAGACAGAATATTAAAAGGAGTGAGGCAAAAACAACAAATAGCATACAAGTAAAATCCCATACATTTAACAGCTGATCTTTCAGCTGAAATTCTACAGGCCAGAATGGAATGGAAGGATATATTTTAAGTACTGCAATGGAAAAATCTACAACCAAGATTACTCTAACTGGCAAGGAGCTTATTCAAAATTGATGGAGAAATCAAAAGCTTTGCAGACAGGCAAAAATTAAGAGAATTTAGTACCACCAAACCAGCTTGACAATAAATGTTAAAAGTCAGGAAATAGAAGAGAAAAAAAAGACGTACAAAAACAAACCCCAAACGATTAAGAAAATGGCAATAGGAACATATATATTAATAACTGCTTTATATGTAAATGGATTAAATGCCCCAAGCAAAAGACACAGACTGGCTGAATGGATACAAAACAAGACCCATATATATGCTGTCTACAAGAAACCCACTTGAGACCTAAAGACACATATAGACTGAGAGTGAGATGATGGAAAAATACATTCCATGCAAATGGAAATCAAAAGAAAGTTGGAGTATCAGAATTTCCCATATCAGACAAAATAGACCTTAAAATAAACAATATTACAAGAAAAAAGGAAGGACACTACATAATGATCAAGGGATCAATCCAAGAGGAAGATATAACAATTGTAAATATCTATGCACCCAAAATAGGAGCTCTTCAATACATAAGACAAACAGTAATGGACATAAACAGAGAAACTGACAGGAACACAATCATAGTAGAAGACTTTAACATCCCCTTACACCAATCCACAGATCATCAAAACAGAAAATTAATAAGGAAACAGTCTTAAATGATACATTAGAAGAGATGGATCTCACTGATATCTTCAGATCATTCTATCCAAATGCAGAAGAATACACCTTCTCAATTCCAGATGGAACATTCACCAAGAAAGACCACATCTTGGGTCACAAGTCAAACCTCAGTAAATATAAGAAAATTTGAATCATATCAAGCATCGTTTCTGACCATAACACTGTGAGACTAGGTATCAATTACAAGAAAAACTGTAAAAAACACAAACAAATTGAGATTAAGCAATATATTTCTAAATAATGAACAAGTTACCAAAGAAATCATAAGAGAAATTTAAAAATTCCTAGAAACAAATGACAATGAAAACACAACAACTCAAAACCTATGGGATGCAGCAAAAGCAGTTCTAATAGGAAAGTTTATAGCAACACAATCCTACCTCAAGAAACAAGAAAAACATTGACCAGACAACCTAACTTTGCACCTAAAACAACTGGAAAACTCAAAATAAGCAGAAGAAAAGAAATCATAAAGATCAGAGCAGAAATAAAGGAGAAAGAAATGAAAGAAAAAATGGTAAAGATTAATAAAATTAAAATCTGGTTCTTTGAGAAGATTAAAAAAATTGACAAACCTTTAGCCAGGCTCATCAAGAGAAAGAGTGAAGAACCAAATCAACAAAATTAGAAATGAAAAAGGAGAGGGTATAACATACAATGCAGAAATACAAGGGATTATAAGAGACTATCATGAGCAACTATATGGCAATAAAATGAATAGCCTGGAAGAAATGGACAGATTCTTACAAAAGTTCAATCCTCCAAGACTGAACCAGGAAGAAATATAAATTATGAACAACCCAGTTACAAGCAGTGACATCGAAACTGTGATCAGAAATCTCCCAAAAAGCAAAAGCCCAGGACCAGATGGCTTCACAGGTGAATTCTATCAAACGTTTAGAGAAAACTAATGCCTAGCCTTCATGAAAGGAACATTTGAAACTCATTCTACCAGGCCACCATCACCCTGATACCAAAACCAGACAAAGACAACAGGAAAAAAAGAAAACTACAGGCCAATATCACTGATCAACATAGATACAAAGAACCTCAACAAAATTCTAGCAAAAAAAAATTCAACAACACATCAAAATGCTTATACACCATGATTGAGTTTGGTTTATTCTAGGAGGCAAGGATTCTTCAATATATGCAAATCAAACAATGTAACATAGCATATTAATAAGTTGAAACATAAAAGCCATAAGACAATCTTAATACAAAATTCAGCATGTATTTATCATTAAAGCTCTTCATAAAATGGACATAGAAGGAACCTACCTCAATATAATAAAGGCCATATATAATAAGCCCACAGTAAACATTATTCTCACTAGTGAAAAACTGAAAACATTCCTCCTAAGATCAAAAACAAGACAATGATGTCCACTCTTTCCATTATCATTCAACATGGTTTTGGAAGTCCTAGCTATAGCAATCAGAGAAGAAAAAGAAATAAAAGGAATCCAGAAAAACTAAAGCTCTCACTGTTTGCAGATTACATGATATAGTACATGGAAAACACTAAAGATACTATCAGAAAATTACTACAGCTAATCACTGAATTTAGCAGTCACAGGAAACAAAACCAATACACAGAAATCACTTGCATCCCTATATACTAACAATGGAAAATCAGAAAGAGAAGTTAAGGAATCAATCCCATTTACCACTGCAACAAAAAGAATAAAAACCTAGCACTAAACCTACCTAAGGAGACAAAAGAACTGTATACAGAAAATGATAAGACCCTGATAAAAGATCAAAGATGACATAAACAGATGGAGAGATATGTTATGTTCCTTGGCAGGAAAAATCAATATTGTGAAAATGGCTATACTACCAGATGTAATCTACAGATTCAATGTGACCCCTATCAAATTGCGAATGGCATTTTTCACAGAATTAAAACAAAAAATTTTACAATTCATATGGAAACACAGAAGACCCCATATAGCCAAGCAGTCTTGAGAAAGAAGAATGGAGCTGGAAGAATCAACCTTCCTGACTTCAGACTACATTACAAAGATACAGTCATCAAGATAGTATGGTGCTGGCACAAAAACAGAAATATAGACCAATGGAAAAAGACAGAAAGCCCAGAAATAAACCCATGTACCTATAGGTACCTTATTTTTGACAGAGAAGGCAAGAATATACAATGGGGCTAAGTTAACCTCTTCAATAAGTGGTTCTGGGAAGACTGGACAGTTACATGTAAAAGAATGAAGTTAAAACACTTTATAACGTCCTACACAAAGATAAACTTGAAATACCTAAATGTAAGACCAGAAACTATAAAACTCAGAGGAAAATATAGGCAGAACACTCAAAGACATAAAGCAAGATCCTTTATGACACACCTCCTAGAGTAAAGGAAATAAAAACAAAAGTAAATAAGTGGGACTGAGTTGAAAGCTTTTGTACAGAAAGGGAACTATAAACAAGGTGAAGAGACAACCCTCAGAATGGGAGAAAATGAAACCAATTGAAACAACTGACAAAAGATTAACTTCCAAATATACAAGCAGCTCATACAACTCAATACCAGGAAAACAAAAAGCCCAATCAAAACAAAAAGTGGGGAAAAGACCTACACAAACATTTTTCCAAATAAGACATACAGATGGCTAACAAACACATGAAAAGATGCTCAACATTGCTTGTTATTAGAGAAATGCAAATCAGAACTACAGTGAGATATCACTTCACACCGATCTGAATGGCCAACATCAAAACGTCTACAAACAGTAAATGCTGGATAGGCTGTGGAGAAAAGGGAGCACTCTTGCACGGTTGGTGGGAATGTAAATTGATATATCCACTCTGGAAGACGGTATGGAGATTCCTTAAAAAACTAGAAATAAAGCCATCATATGACCCAGCAATCCCACTCCTAGGCATATACACTAAGGAAACCAAAATTGAAAAAGACACATATACCCCAATATTCACTGAAGCACTATGTACAATGGCTAGAACATGGAAGCAACCTAGATGTCCATCGGCAGATGAATGGATAAAGAAGAAAGAAGTCGTGGTACATAAACACAGTAGAATATTGTTGTGAAGTCGATCAGTCGTGTCCAACTCTTTGTGACCCCATGGACTGTGGCCCACCAGACTCCTCCATCCATGGAATTTTCTAGGCAAGAGTACTGGAGTGGGTTGCCATTTCCTTCTCCAAGTGGAATATTACTCAGCCATAAAATGGAATGCATTTGAATCAGTTCTAATGAGATGGATGAACCTAGAGCCTATCATACAGAGTGGAATAAGTCAGGAAGAGAAAGATAAATATGGTATGGTAATAGATACATGTGGAATCTAGAAAGATGATACTGATGAATTTATTTGCAAGGAAGCAGTGGAGAAACATAGAAAACAGATTTATGGACATGGGGAGAGGAGAGGAGATGGTGAGCTGTATGGGGAGAACAACATGGAAACTTAACTATCATATGTAAAATCGATAGCCTATGGGAATTTGCTGTATGTCTCAGCGAACTCAAACAGGGGTTCTGTATCAACCTAGAGGATTGGGATGGGGAGGCAGATTCAAAAAAGGAGGCAGGTTCAAGAGGGAGGGGA
The DNA here is from genome assembly GCA_006410615.1 of Neotragus moschatus. Lineage (NCBI taxonomy): Eukaryota > Metazoa > Chordata > Mammalia > Artiodactyla > Bovidae > Neotragus > Neotragus moschatus. The sequence continues at coordinate 594,898 of SJYA01001456.1, forward strand.
CATATGTACATGCACAGCTGATTCATATTGATGTTTGACAGAAAATAACAAAATTCTGTAAAGCAATAATCCTTCAATTAAAAAATAAATAAAAATAATAATCAGTATTTAGCACTGACTTTTTATAAAATTGGAATAACAGCATCCTCTCATTGCATTAAATATTTAGTTTTTAATAATATGCTTTGTTTTACTTTTTACTTAAACATTTTTATAACACAACAATAAAAAGGGTAAATTAAAAAAAAAATGTTAGAAACAACGTGTCACTGCTAAATGACAAGAATATGAAGCTAACTAGATATTCACCCAAAGGCCTTATATGCCATAGTGCTATAATACTCTAGGGTGACACCTGTTGTTATGGTGCAAGCAATAGCTTCCTCTTTCATTCTCAAAAGTCTATTAGGAATTTTATTGTTGACCTAATTGAAATAAACAATATGAAGGAGTGGAAGAGAGACTTAACTACAGATATTTCAGAATTTAAAAGAGAGGAAAGAATATTGTGTACAGTTGCCTACCTGTGTATTAGAGAACTTAGATGAAACAGATATAGTCATTTAAAGACAATGTATTAAAATTGGCAACTATATATATATATATATAAAATTCTATAAATGTAAAACTTATAACTATATATATATATATAATGTATAGTATGTACACACATACCTAATATATATAGTATACATATAAAAATTGAATAGTCTTAAAAGTCTTTAGAGAAGTTGAATGTGTTAAACATCTTCTGACAAATAAAACACACCTGACTTAGATGGTAGCATCAAAGAATAAATAATCCAATTTTAATATATACCTCATAGAGAGAAAAATAAGTAATCTTAATGAAGAAAATATAATTTTAAAAGCAACATTAGATAAGTATAACACTAAAACAACAAGAGAAGCTTAAGAAAAACACTCTTATTTGAGAACATAGTTACAAAACCCTAAACAAAATGCAAATATAATTTTTTTTTCATAAAAAAAATCAAAGGGATGAACTAATGGACATATACAACACGTGTGTATGGGGGCCCACCCACTTGCATGCGCTCAATCACTCAGTCATGTCTGACTCGTTGAGATCCCATGGATCCCAAGAGATCCATGGGATCCATAGATCCAATCTCTTCTGTCAATGGAATTTTCTAGGCAAGAATACTGGAGCAGGTTGCCATTTCCTATGCCAGGCGATTTTCCTGACCCAGAGATTAAACCTGTATGTTTGAGTCTCCTGTATTGACAGGCAGATTCTTTACCATTGTACCACCTGAGAAACCCATATAACTCATAACTCCTCCCAAATCAATAACTAATTGGTTATCACTAAGAGTCGGATACGACTGAGCGACTTCACTTTCACTTTTCACTTTCATGCATGGGAGAAGGAAATGGCAACCCACTACAGTGTTCTTGCCTAGAGAATCCCAGGGACAGGGGAGCCTGGTGGGCCGCTATCTATGGGGTTGCACAGAGTTGGACGTGACTGAAGTGACTTAGCAGCAGCAGCAGCAGCAGTGTAAGTCTTGCTTTTCTGCCTTTGCATACTGTTAAAAAAGGTAAGACTCTTCATTTCTTTTTCTTTTTTGTGTGTGTGTTTTCTTTTATTTATTTATTTATTTATTTTCATAATACATAAATAATTTAATTAAATNCGCTATCTATGGGGTTGCACAGAGTTGGACGTGACTGAAGTGACTTAGCAGCAGCAGCAGCAGCAGTGTAAGTCTTGCTTTTCTGCCTTTGCATACTGTTAAAAAAGGTAAGACTCTTCATTTCTTTTTCTTTTTTGTGTGTGTGTTTTCTTTTATTTATTTATTTATTTATTTTCATAATACATAAATAATTTAATTAAATAATATAAGACTTACAGCAAAGAAACAAATCTATAATGGCAAATATTAAGGCAACAAAATATGAATAAGAAAAGGTGATTTTTAAAGCCAGGATCATTAGATCATTACCAATGACTCAAAATCATACAATGCATAAACTATGCCNGACATAGTCAATAAAGCAGAAATAGATGTTTTTCTGGAACTCTCTTGCTTTTTCAATGATCCAGCAGATTAGGCAATTTGATATAAATCTGCTTCTTTTTATTATATATATATTATTGAAGTGTAGTTGACTTACAATAGTTTAGGTGCACAGCAAGGTTGTTCAGTTATACATATATACATATATTATTTTTCAGATTAGTTTCTATTATATTAGTTTTTTCAAATTATTGACTATAATTCCCTGTGCTATCCAGTAAATCTTTGTGGCATCTTATTTGTTTTTAATTAGAAATCTAGCATTATATTCATACTAAGTCAAATAAGTGGAAGCAAAATGCGATTGTTTTTACTTAGGCAAAAATTTATAAGTTTTTTAGGAGATATATTATACATATTATTTACATATATACAAAAGCTTTTCTACTACACTTGAAAAAGACTTAAGAAAGAGCATCAAAAAGAAAAAAAAAGAGATGGAGAAGTTGGAAAACTTAAACTAAATGAAATGGGAGCACTGAGTATGAAATAAAAAAAGTTAAGCTAGATAAATGTTAAAGATCATCATATAGTCCAGTTGTTGTTTGTTGCCTATTTTTATTTATTTAACATATTTTTTAATTGAGGGTTAATTATTTCACAGAATTTTGTGGTTTTCTGTCATACATCAACAAGAATCAGACATAGGCACACCCATGTCCCCTCCTTCCCTCACCTCCCTCCCATCTCCCTTCCCATCACAACCTTCAGCCCCTGTTTGAGTTCCCTGAGTCATATATCAAATTCCCATTGACTATCTATCTTACATATAAATGATAAATTTATATGTTACTAGTCCAGTTGTTTTTAAACATGACTGCTCATTAGAAAGGTATCTGGAGCTTTGGAAAAAAAAAAAAAAAGAACAAAACAGTATCTTGTCATTTGTATTTTTCAAAAATTTCCAAGATAATTCTGATATGCATTTGGATTTTAAAAAGTGATTACATGTTTTTCCATTTAATGGTAATTTTGGTGATTTAGAACTTTATTGTTTTTCTGTTGACCAATCATGATACAATGTTATTAAGTAATAGCTGCATAATCACAATAGTAAAAGATGTTTATTAATTTTCACAATCAGTAGTCAAACAAAAATGAAAAGATAATTACAATTGCAAGTGTTAATGGGAATATGATCAACCTAAAAATATAAAATAATTATATGCAGTTTTGTCTATGTCTTTTGATTGGTACATTTAATTCACTTACATTTAAGGTAATTATTGATATCTATGACCCTATTACCATTTTCTTAATTGTTTTGAGTTCTTTTTCTTTAGGTCTTTTCCTTGTCTTGTTTTCTGTCTAGAGAAGTTCCTTCAGCATTTGTTGTAAAGCTGGTTTGGTGGTGCTGAATTCTCTTAGCTGTTATCTGAAAAGCTTTTGATTTCTCCATCAAATCTGAATGAGAGTCTTGCTGGGTAGAGTATTCTTGGTTGCAGGTTCTTGCCTTTTGTCACTTTAAATAGAGCATGTCATTCCCTTTTGGCTTGTAGTGTTTCTGTGGAGAGAAATCAGCTGATAATCTCGTAGGAGTTCCCTTGTATGTTATTTGTCATTTTTCCCTTGTTTCTTTTAATATTTTATCTTTGTCTTTAATTTTTGTCAGTTTGATTACTGCATGTCTCAGTGTGCTCCTCCTTGGGTTTATCCTGTCTGGTACTTTCTGTGCCTCCTGGACTTTGTTGACTATTTCCTTTCCCATGTTAAGGAAATTTTCAGCTATTATCTCTTCAAATATTTTCTCGGGTCCTTTCTCTCTTTCTTCTCCTTCTGGAATCTCTAAAATGTGAATGTTGGTGCATTTAATGTTGTCCAAGAGGTCTCTTAGGCTGTCTTCATTTCTTTTCATTCTTTTTTCTATATTCTGTTGTGCAGCAGTGATTTCTACCATTTTGTCCTCCAGGTCATTTATTTGTTCTTTTGCCTCAGTTATTCTGCTATAGATTCCTTCTAGTGTATTTTTCATCTCTGTTTGTTTGTTTTTTAGCTCTTCTAGGTCTTTGATAAACATTTATTGCAACTTCTCCATTTTTTCCCCAGATTCTGGATCATCTTCACTATGATTATTCAGAATTCTTTTTCTGGAACGTTGCCTATCTCCATTACATTTAGTTGTTTTTTTTTTTTTTCCAGGGTCGGGGGGCATTGTTTATCTTTTCCTTTCATCTGGGACATTGCTTTCTTCTTTTTCATCCTGATTAACTTTTTGTAATGTGGTTTTTGTTCTAGCCACTGTGAGATTGTGGTTTGTGCTTCTTCTGTCTGCCCTCTGATGGAGGAGGCTAAGGGGCTTGTGTAAGTTCCTGATGGGAGGGACTTGCAATGGGGATGACTGGCTCTTAGTCTAGTGGGCAGGGCCTTGCTCAGTAAAGCTTTAATCCAATTATCTACTGATTTGTGGAGTTACACTCCCTCCCTGTTAGTTATTTGGCCTGAGGTGACCCAGCCCTAGGGTGTATGGGCTCTATGGTAGGATTAATGGTGATTTCCAAGAGAGCTTATATCAATGGGGGGGTTTTCCAAAATTGCTGCTGACAGTGTTCCCATGCTGGTTGTAAGCCCCTGCCAAATACCAAAGATAAATCAGAAAGAACTAATGTTTTAAAAAATTAAGAAATATACTTAGAAAGAGTTAATATTATAAAATAAAATGCTTACTAAGTATTTATTCAGGCCTCTTTGTTGGCTCAGACAGTAAGGAATCTGTCAGCAATGCAGAAGACCTGGGTTCAGTCCCTAGTATACGATGTTAAATTTTGAAATTTGTTAGTTTATTTTATGGATACAACTCTAGATTTAGTACTCTAAAGTTAAATAATATAGTCATTAGGTCTGCATCAATATTGCCTTATTCTGTACACTTTTAAATTCTCATTTCCATTAGTTGGAATCATTCTTGGGAAGTTTTCTGATTCGTGTAACATGTCCATTGCTTGAAACCAGGTTTTTCCTCCTAACCTCTCAACAACCCATTAACTTATTTAGTATTTATGGTCTTTAGTTATTTAGTTTGCTCTTCAAAAAATCTTTAACAAAAATAAATCGAAGTATAACTTAGTACAGAAAAGTGTGTAAGCTTAGATATACCTCTATGTGTGCAGATCAGTGTATAGTGAGTACAGACTATATAACCATCACCTGGTCAAGAATTGGAACATGGACAGCATCATGAAGCCCTTAATAGCTCCTATGGGTCAAAGGAGCAATCAAGGTGGATATTAGGAGATACTGATCATAATACAAATCAAATTTTGCAGAATGAACTTAAACACTATGATTAAAAGACAAACAATTTTGGACATAGCCTGGAAACTCATCAGTGGGATATTATCTAAAATTTTGAGCCATAACCTTGTATGGTAACCTTTCATGGTATAATAGGCATCAAGGAACTGCAGTCAATAAACTCAAATACAAAATTATTTTAGTAGCTTAGAAGTGAGGCTTTTATATACAGAGAGAGAGACACAATGAGAGATGGAAAGGAGATGGTGTGAAAAGATATAATGAGAATTATTAACTATAATGTGTCAATTACTTGTCTGAGGGTGAAGGAGTGAAAAGGTAGCATTACGACTTTGTCCCTAAGTGGCAGTGACATTTGAGAGAAATAGAGAAGCAGAAAAATGAGTTTCGATAGATGGGCATTAATTACTTACTTTTGTCTCAAGCTCTTAATTACAATAATTTATTTTTGTCATTAAAACAAAAAACAGATTTGTGTCTGATAATAGATTAGCATCATATAGAAATCTTTAAAAAATATTTTTAAAAAGTGGTTTGGTCTTTCTGTACAAAGAAGAAAGTTTGCAGTACACACTGGATGACTGTATTTAGCTCATCCACCCTCAACCCAATTAGAATGTACAGTGTAATAGCAGAAATGCTTAAACTCAAAACCATGTATGACAATTGACTGAGGTAATTCTTAAACTGGAATCACATTCACATTTACTGCATATATTTCTTTGGGTACTCACCAACTGGAATGCAATCCTGAGAAAAAGTGAGTGGCAATTTTCAGAGAGGCTTTAAATATATATGGTCCACAGGAGTTGTTAGAGAAGCTGTCTTCTAATTTGTATCTCTCTGTAGTTGCTATTTGAGACGTGAAAATGATGGGGTCATTTTTGTAGATCTTAATACCCTGAAAACTTGTCTCTGTACTTGGAAAAGCATCAGATGATTACATTAGGAGACAACTTAGGGAGAACAATTTCAGGCCTGTTATTTGTATGCTGCTTCTGAACAGGATCAGGTTTTGCTACTTTTGAAACTAAGGATCACTTGACACGTTGATGGAATGTGCTTGGTATTCTGACTATTTAAGATCACTTTCTTCTACTTCACATGAGACTTCTGTTTGGCACTAACATTGATTTAATAATTTGGATACCGCTCTCCTTTTTTTTCTTAATTAGTTGTTTTTCAGTCACCAGGTCTTATTGGACTCTTCAGGACGGTATAGACTGCAGCATGCCAGGCTTCCCTGTCCCTCACCATCTCCCAGAGTTTGCCCAAGTTTGTGTCCATTTAATCAGTCATGCCATCCAACTATCTCATCCTCTGTTGCCCCTTTCGCCTTCTGCCTTCACTCTTTCCCAGCATCAGGGTCTTTTCCAATGAGTTGGCTCTTCTCATCAGATAGCCAAAGTATTGGAGCTTCAGCATCAGTCCTTCCAACGAATATTCAGGGTTTATTTTCTTTAAGATTGAATGGTTTGATCTTCTTGCTCTCCAAAGGACTCTCAAGAGACTTCTCCAGCACCACAGTTCTTTGGCATTCAGCTTTCTTTATTGTCCAGCTTTCACATCTGTACATGACTAGTGGAAAGGCCATAGCCTTGACTATATGGACCTTTGTCAGCAAAGTGATTTATTTGCTTTTTAACACACTGTCTAGGTTTGTCACAGCTTTCCTTCCAAGAAGAATTCGTCTTCTAATTTCATGGCTGTAGTCACCATCTGCAGTGATTTTAGAGTGCAAGAAGAGGAAATCTGTCAGTGCTTTCACCTTTTCCCCTTCTACTTGTAACCTTGTTTTCTAATTTTGTTTTTCAAATTCTACAACTTCCATTTCAGCATTATGTGTGTACAAAGATCTTATGTGTGAGAAAAATGTGGCTTGGATACATAGGATAGAGGAGTTGATGGTTAAAATTTTCAATCTTGCAACTCTGATACTTTTTCTTCAAAATAGGAAATTTTTTTATTTTAATTAAATTTAGTTAAGCTAATAAGGAATTTAAATATAAATATATTGATTTAAATTATTCTTAAGTTAAAAGTTTATGAAAATGTACCTAAATTGCTTTGAGTGACTAGAGTTTTTATTTCCATGAAATTATGCAAAGCAATTCTTCTAAAAACTGATAATGTCGATATAACATATAACTGGTATAAATGTATTATCTTTAGTTATAAATAATAGGAAAGATTATAGATCTTGGTCTGCATTATCACAGAGTTCAAATTAATAATTTTAGTTCACAAGTTCTTACTGTGTAATTCTTTAAAAAATAAAGTTTGAATTTTGAGGAACTTCATTTTATACAGTAACCAGTGGGTGATTCTATACCCTGATTCTCTCACAGAGTACTTTAATACATGCAGCCCTGTAGAAGACACTCTCAAGATCAGTGAGGTCACCACATATGAAGGTGTGTTTCTGCTATTGAATCAGTCAGAAGGTAAGAACTCTATCAAGCAAGTCACCAGGGGCTGTGTCACAAGTTTTCCCAGTTGCCACTTTCTCTGTTCATGTTGCAAATGTATCTAACACTAACTGTGACTCTTATAACTTAGCATTCATTTCTTCTGATATTTTGACACTAAAGTGAAACATGGCAGCCTGGGACAAAAAGATCTGGTGTTCTCATCATGAATCACCCACATGGGCTACTGATAAACACTGCAATGAATCATGGATAGCTGGCAAGTTCCTCCACACTAATTTGTTTTTTAAATTTTCTTTCAGGCAATGTAACTTCATTACAACCCTGCAAGCAAGACCCCAGGCATTGTTTGAGGCAGATTTATAGCCAAGTAAGGCAACCATTTCAGACTACAGAGAAATCCCTTTATTTGCACCGTATCTGAACTTTTCTTCTTAGTTGGAGAAAGTTGATTTCATATAATATTACTCTTTTCATTTTTAAAGACAGTTTCCCCGCCCCCCATATGTCTGATTGAGGGAAATTACAGCTGGATGTGAAGAAGCAACAAGCATTCATTATCGTCTCTAGTCAAAGTTTCATTGAAAATCAATGTATAAAAACTCTCTTTAGTATCTTTTATTGTTATTCTTTTACACAATTTACCTTTCCCTGTTAAAAGGTAAAAAAAGTTCAGCAAATTGATTCCAGGTGAGGATATGCATTCTGACAAAAGGCTGAAAGTAAGATGGAGAAAGAATGTATCATATCAGACACCTTCAGTCATACTGTTGATAAATCAAATCTTGTCGAGCACTAGACAGCTACTTTCCCACCACACTGCCTCTCCTGTTTAAACTACAGCATTATAACCTGGTAGATCAACTTTTAACACTGACAGAAATGTTGCCTACTTAATATTGCTTGGAGAGTAAACAGTCCAAGTGGACTGTTAAGAAACTTTGACACACATAAACAATTTATAAAAACTTTTATTTGACACAGTGAAAACAACTCAACTGAAAGATTTTGAGCAAGAACATATTGGAAAGAAAAGCTATTTCCTAGGAAAAGATAACAGAGGAGCCCTTTAAAAAGCATGTGATTTATTTGTTCAGTTCAGTTCAGTTCAGTTCAGTTCAGTTGCTCAGTCATGTCCAACTCTTTGTGACCCCATGAATCGCAGCACGACAGGCCTCCCTGTCCATCACCAACTCCTGGAATTCACTCAGACTCATGCCCATCGAGTCAGTGATGCCATCCAGCCATCTCATCCTCTGTCGTCCCCTTCTCCTCCTGCCCCCGATCCCTCCCAACATCAGAGTCTTTTCCGATGTGTCAACTCTTCGCATGAGGTGGCCAAAGTACTGGAGATTCAGCTTCAGCATCATTCCATCCAAAGAAATCCCAAGGCTGATCTCCTTCAGAATGGACTGGTTGGATCTCCTTGCAGTCCAAGGGACTCTCTAGAGTCTTCTCCAACACCACAGTTCAAAAGCACCAATTCTTCGGTGCTCAGCCTTCTTAGTGGTAGTCAAAATATCCTACTCCCTTCTTTTCCATTGAATTTCTGTTAATGATAAAGAATATCTAGGTTACTTTAAAAAAGAATTCATTTTTCTGTCATACTGATGTCAAATTTTTATAAAAATTATATTCTGCTTTGATTTAGAACAATAATTCTATTCTGAAACATTAATTTGATTTACTCTAAAGCTGAAATACAGTAGTTTAAGAAGATAAACTAAGAACAAGGCCTGCTGCTGCTGCTGCTGCTAAGTCGCTTCAGCCGCATCCAACTCTGTGCGACCCCATAGACAGCAGCCCATCAAGCTCCCCCGTCCCTGGGTTTCTCCAGACAAGAACACTGGAGTGGGTTGCCATTTCCTTCTCCAGTGCATGAAAGTGAAAAGTAAAAGTGAAGTTGTTCAGTCGTGTCTGACTCTTCGCAACCCCATGGACTGCAGCCCACCAGGCTCCTCGATCCATGGGATTTTCCAGGCAAGAGTACTGGAGTGGGTTGCTATTGCCTTCTTCAGAACAAGGCCTACCTAGCAGTAAATGCAATCATATATAAAAGTAATTAGAACTTCACTGAAAGTTTCTTAATCTTCAGATGTTTGTTTTGAAATCATTTAGAGTTGAATCTAGGGTGATAAATCTATTTCGTCTCATGTGTTTCTCATTCCCTTGAGGAAAAGACTTTCTCCGAATTGAACCTGGAGTTCAGTTTCAGGCTACAAGAGTGAGTCTAAATATAATGCAGAAAACTGCTTATTGTAACTTCAGTGAATGTTTCATTCATATACCTCTCAAAAGCTTGTCAACAGGGTAATCAATAAATACTTAATTCTCAAATTGTAGCTCAGCAATTCTTGGTGGCATGTGGAGACATGCTAATGGCAGTTAGGTGGGCAGCATCTGCCCTGAAGGACCTCAGCCTGACATACCCAGGAGTGGTGAACTTTGATTATTTTTAGAACTATTTTTTATATTGATACAATAAGTCCAAACCATGTCAGTTTGAGATGTTGGCAGCATGTTTTTATATTCCCAGCAGTGAGGGGCATTGTGTTCTCTCGCATATACAGACCAAATAAAAGTATTAACTTAGAAAACAAAATGGAATAGAAATCAATATTTTTGTTAACTCTATTTGAGCCAAGCCATTTTTTTTTCTTTCCAGTAAAGTAAAAATCATGAGTACGCCATTGTTATTTTGGGTTATTATACATACTCATTTTAATAACTATGCCTTTGAAGCTTATTCATTAGAATTCTGAATATCCTGTTAAAATGTTTAAACTAATGTTTCTATTAAAATTTAAAATATGAAATATTAATAAATAATAGAATTGATTTCAAGACAGCAATAAAAAGCTAGATTGCATTTAAAAAAATGACACAATTTTGTTTTACTTTATAGTAGAACATGCCCATGTTCTCTTTCTGCCTTTTTTTTTTCCCCCTGTTCAGTAAAGGGTAGTGCAGTAATTGGAAGGTGCTCTGCTTTCTCCAAAAGGCTAAATCTATTTATTTCCTTATTTGATATCATGGACTATAGCAAAACGCTTCAGATAAAACACAACCCTTACAATTGTTTGAATTTTAACTGGCTACTGTGTTTAGATTTTCAATTTTCCTTCCTTTCTCCCTGCCAGTTTTGAAGAGTGTTCATATGCCTCACAATATGCTGAGCCGAAGATGATCAGCCAAGTCTTGGCTTCTTTGAGAGCTTAAACCCTTTAAACCCATGCTCTTTCCAGCTGACAGGTCAGCAGCACTGAGCAGACACTGCAGGTTTCTGCTTAGTTAAGTTTCCACGAATGCACCTCTGCTTATTCTTAGTGAGAAAGGGGAAAGAGTATCTGCCCCGTGAACAATTCTATCTATCTTCCTTTTCCTAGCTCACTGTGTCTAATCTGTTTGGCATTGGAAGTTTTTTCCTTTCTTTTTATTATTCCCAAGTTTTTTGACTGACAGATATTATTAAAAACAAACAAACTATACGATGTTAATGTTTTAATTCCTGAAGGCATATATTTACTTTTCATGAAGTCTGCAAAAGTTTCACTCATTTTTCCATATTACATTAATAGACAAGCTTGGCAAAATAATACTCCCTAAATTTACTCTTTAGATGTTAGCTTTTATAGAGAGATTAAGATTACAAAAAGCAATATAGACTTTCTTTGATCTCATTCCATTCTTCAGATATTTATTACTTAACCCTTTAACTCTTGTTCAAATACTGACAGTTTTTCTTGGGTTACAAAGTGACTCAAGCCAGCTAAACAAAGTTTGAATGCCTGTTTATTCTGGGCATTTTCTTTACCTCATTACTAAAAACTTAACACAGAAATAACTGGGTTTAGAATAGCCNTATTCTTAGTGAGAAAGGGGAAAGAGTATCTGCCCCGTGAACAATTCTATCTATCTTCCTTTTCCTAGCTCACTGTGTCTAATCTGTTTGGCATTGGAAGTTTTTTCCTTTCTTTTTATTATTCCCAAGTTTTTTGACTGACAGATATTATTAAAAACAAACAAACTATACGATGTTAATGTTTTAATTCCTGAAGGCATATATTTACTTTTCATGAAGTCTGCAAAAGTTTCACTCATTTTTCCATATTACATTAATAGACAAGCTTGGCAAAATAATACTCCCTAAATTTACTCTTTAGATGTTAGCTTTTATAGAGAGATTAAGATTACAAAAAGCAATATAGACTTTCTTTGATCTCATTCCATTCTTCAGATATTTATTACTTAACCCTTTAACTCTTGTTCAAATACTGACAGTTTTTCTTGGGTTACAAAGTGACTCAAGCCAGCTAAACAAAGTTTGAATGCCTGTTTATTCTGGGCATTTTCTTTACCTCATTACTAAAAACTTAACACAGAAATAACTGGGTTTAGGATAGCCTGGAGAAGGCAATGGCACCCCACTCCAGTACCCTTGCCTGGAAAATCCCATGGACAGAGGAGCCTGGTGGGCTGCAGTCCATGGGGTTGCTAAGAGTCGGACGACTGAACAAGTTCACTTTCACTTTTCACTTTCATGCATTGGAGAAGGAAATGGCAACCCACTCCAGTGTTCTTGCCTGGAGAATCCCAGGGACGGGGAGCCTGGTGAACTGCCATTTATGGGGTAGAGCAGAGTTGGACATGACTGAGGCGACTTAGCAGCAGCAGCAGCAGCAGCAAGATAGCCTTAAATCATGAATGTAGGTTGTGAATGAAGAAAATTCAGAATGAGTGAAGTCAGCTTAAATATATTAGAATTAAAATGCAACATTGCTTTGCTATGTGTTCTTGATTTTTATACTTATCTGGGCTGCTATCTATGGGGTTGCACAGAGTCGGACATGACTGAAGTGACTTAGCAGCACATGAAATGGAGAAGGAAATGGCAAGCCACTCCAGTGTTTTGCCTGGAAAATCACATGGACAGAGGAGCCTGATGACCTACAGTCCACGGGGTCACAAAGAGTCAGACAGGACTGAAGCAACTTCACACACACACATGAAACTACTGGTTTACAGTGGTTTTGGTTTGGTTATTTTATTATTCTGTGGTAGAATTCTGTAAATAGTTGAACTCAAAGAGCAAAGTAATAATGCCATTTATTACATACTGTTAGTTTAGTTGTAATCCAAATAATAACTACTGATTTTGATCTTATATGTTAAAAAAGCCCATACCAATGCACTTTATTTTAAACTGATTATTCTGAATTTTAAATACCTCCTTCAATTGTCATTTATTTATTTTTTAAATTTTTAGCAGAGATGTCATATTTTACACTTGTTTTTCTAAAGTTTAAGGGAAAACCAAATCATTTCCTTGACTTCTTACCTATACATTCTAGCCATCTGATTTATATAACTTGTCCTACATATCTTATGTTCTTAATTAATTAGGGATTTCTGACCCAGGCATTTTTAAATGTCTTTGAAGAAGAAAATGGTCTACTTGTATGAAATTACTCTAAAGTCAAATTTTATTTAGTAGTATGGCAAAATGTTAGGAGTTGGAGGAAGGTAGAAACAATGGAATGCTATTGCTGAGATGAAAATTAGGTTTATAGTTCTTAAAAACTTCTGTTTAAAGTGACATGTAATAATGATAAGGATGAAATGTTTAATATGTTGTCTTTTAAAGTATGAAAAAATTATCAAAATTTATTTTGGCTTAATCTATCAAAATTAAATTTGTTGTTTAATATCCACTGTTGATCTTTGTTTCTGCTAAATCCCAAAATCATAATGTAGAAAATATTTTATTTTTGACAACTCCAACAAGAAACCAATACCTGAGAATCTGAAATAAAAAACTCAGGTGCTAGAAAGTCAGCCCCCAAGATTTTGTAAAACAGTGACTTTGAGCAAAAATTTTATAGATAACCTAACCTAGTTATCACTCAGACTGCAGGAAAGAAACACATGACACACTCAGAAGAGTTGATTCAAGAGATTAATATTGGGATTTCTTTGTTACAAAGCTGTTAATATAGTTAAGAAAAAAAATAAGGGATGGTGAAGCACCCTATACTTTTAGCAGAGGGCTGCCTGACCCTTAGAGAGAAGTTCTGCTCAATAGTCAACTCATAGCCTAACAGTGAGGGATCTAGCCTTATAAATATCTTAACTTTTTTTTTTTTTTGTTTTTGTTTTTGTTTTGTTTTGTTTTTGTTATCCACTAACACACTGCTAGTAATTCCCACTGATCAACCCAACTGGAAGGCTTGGAACAAGAGATTCTAACTGATGTTGTTTGGGGAAAAGAGCAAAGTAGAAGAGTAGAGAACAGATCTGAGTAAGCAGAGCAGAAGTAAGAAAATAATATCTGCTACAACTAACAAACTGAAATGTACACAGTATTGGAGTCATTGGCTAAATGATACATTTTCAGGTAAAGTGATAGTATACTTAATACAGAACAGTATATATCTTAAGAAATCATCCATCTCCACTGACATTGAAAAGTGACTCATTCCCATTTCACCAAATCATCGGAAAATATTATTTTATTATATATTAATGAGTGAGTTTCACATCTGCTTACAGAAAGAAGATAATGCCTTTTTAATTAGAAAAGTCTAGTAACTATAAAACTCTAGTAGCAGTCAAATGTTTACTATATAGGAGAATGACATCATTTTACTGATGTGTGTGAGTATGTGTTAGTTGCTCAGTCATGTCTGACTCTTTATGACCCCATGGACTAGAGTCTGCCAGGATCCTCTGTCCATGGAATTCTCCAGGCAAAAATACTGATGTCAGTACCATTCCCTTCTCCAGGAGATTTTCCTGACCTAGGGATGGAACCCCAGTTGATCTCATGAATTTCAGGCAGAGCCCCATTCTGATAGGCTATACAAAGCAAATGGTAATTTGTTAGTAAAGAGTAACTAGTTTGTGACTTTAGAATCTATGTTGTGTAGATGCATGAAAAAGAATAAGTTGATAAGACATAGAAATAAAGGGAAAAAAGGGGGAAAACCATTTGGTTGCCAATATTCTGTTCAATCAGTCTCAATACTTTTAATATTAAGACTTTTAGACCATTGATCAAGGTACCATGTTTTTCTCCTTCCCCATTTTTTAATTTTCTTTTTGGTCTGGGGTTATGTGCATTATTTTAAAAAATCATGCTTTTATAGTCTTATAGAGAACACGTCCAAATAAAACCACTCATGGATACACATATGTGCACATGTGGGCACACAAGTGCTTTGAAGAGGAAGATGCATACTATGATGTTCATGAAATCTAAATTTAGTTTCAAATAGAATAAAAGTTTGGGGTGAATACTGAAGACAAAATTGTATAGTGATTGAAGCCAATACAGCCAAAAATTACAGAGTAGAAAGCAGCACTCTTTATCATGGATAGGAAGTAGAAATACAATTAAGGATGAAAATGAAATTTCATTTTACTCTACATGTTAAATCTGTGAAGAGGGATAGTTATTACTCAAAGAGTAACTGCCACTGCTTGCTGGTGATTAAAATAAGCTTCCTTGTGCTAGCTCTTCACATAAATGGTTATTGCCTCTCAAATTTACCAGGAGTATTCTAATCCATAACCTAAACCTGTTGATGATATGCAATAAATTTTTTCAATAAAAAATAAGGAATAAAAATAAGGAACCAAGCCATATAACTTAAGATGTACTGGTCTTAAGTTCTGCTCTTATAGAGTTTAATTCAGACAGGTTTATCTTGGCTTTTCTGGGGGTATGTGTGCGTATTGTGCATGTGTGTGTGTCATTAGAAAACAACCATGACTTGTGTTTCATCAAGGGAAAACTGAATATCATTTAACCAGTTGTCTTGTAATGTGATCCTGTAAGTCATTCAGTTCAGTTCAGTTCAGTCACTTAGTCATGTCCGACTCTTTGCGACCCCATGAATCGCAGCACGCCAGGCCTTTCTGTCCATCACCAACTACCAGAGTTCACTCAGACTCACGCCCATTGAGTCAGTGATGCCATCCAGCTATCTCATCCTCTGTCGTCCCCTTCTCCTCCTGCCCCCAATCCCTCCCAGCATCAGAGTCTTTTCCAATGAGCCAACTCTTCCCATGAGGTGGCCAAAGTACTGGAGTTTCAGCTTTAGCATGATTCCTTCCAAAGAAATCCCAGGGCTGATCTCCTTCAGAATGGACTGGTTGGATCTCCTTGCAGTCCAAGGGACTCTCAAGAGGCTTCTCCAACACCACTAGGTACTTTTAAAATTCTTTCTTGTATTTGTAGAACAACACAGGAAGCAAGAGACCCAGCAGGCCTGTTTGAGTCATGCCAACACTTAATCCCTTTGGTTGCATTTTGTGTTCTTTTAAGCAAAGAGGTCACCAGAAAAAAAATGGCAGTATCCCACCTAAAAATATTCTGGAAAAAGTCAGTATATGTTTGTGCTGAATGGTAAATCAGGAAGGCTACCTAAATAATGTTTTTGTTACTTGTTGATTATTACTCAGGTTGTATATTAATACACATTTTCTATAATTTGCTTAGCCTCCCGGTTTTAGCCAATTTTCTAAACACTCTATAATAGAGATTGAGAAGGACGGCAGATTCAAAGTTCATTTTAAAGAATTATCAGCTAATCTTTCACTTATCTAAAATCCCTTTTTGAAATATGAGAGAGTACAATGGTTCAGTAATTAGAACACTTACATTCCTATTATTGTCAAATGCAAACTATATTTGTCAGATAAAAATACATTTAATCAATTTATTCCATCTTCTTTTCAGATATGCATTTAGTTTTGTTTTTTGTTTTTTTTTTTTTCCTGATGATTTATTTTTTTTCATGAGAGGAGTTGAACTACAGTCAGGAATATTTTTAACAAAGCCGTGAAAATGGTAGCAGTGACAACAGGCATATTTAAATGCTAACAGTTATAAAACACAGGCCTAAGCATCTTAGATGGAATTTCTCTTTAATTCTTACAGAATCTTCTTTTGACCAAATTTTTAGTTTTGTCAAATGTAAATGGTCCACAAGATTTGGTGGTTTAAAGAAGATACTACAAAAATTATTGGGGTTGTCATTGCTACCATAATTGTAAGGAGAAACTATTTTTGTCTCAGTCTTACATAAGAACAAAAATATTTGGATCTTGGACTCTGCTACTTATCGAAGAGGAAACAATCCTTAATGAATAACCTTGCACAAGAGCCTAAAAAGTGAGAGAAAGTTAAATTGGCAGGCTTGAGTGTTTGCAAAGTAAATTAATCATGGACATTACAGAGCCTTATAAACAAACCAAGGAGAGATATGTTAACTTCCTCTTCTGCATTAAATGGTAATAAAGGAAATTTATCCCATAATTTAGAATTTTAGTATTTCATTCCTTTAAAATTAAAAGAGAAGATCTTCTGTATGTTTAGCAACACGTGTTTAATGTTAATTCCTTTACAGTGATACTCTTTAAGAAAAGTAAATAATTATATGGCATTGAAACCTGGGTAAATACTGTCATGTTATTATTAATAGCATACCATAAATGATATAAAAAATAAAGACATCTTTAAAGTATTCATAGAAGGAGAACCCTTCTTTTTTTAAAATTTATTTATACTTGATCTTTGTCAGAAAGTACTAGATTTTTACAGTGTTTTATTAAGATAATTAAAAAACATACAAATCATGAAGTAGAATGAATTTATTATTTTATGCACTATTTGTAAAAAAAATGAAATATTTATTTGTGTTCCAAATTCAAAGAATAACACACATACACACATGTATATACAGGCTTCCCAAGTGGTGCTAGTTGTAAAGAAACTGCCATATATATGAAATTTCTTTCCTTAGATTCTTCTAGGGACTGATTACAATGTCCCAAATATAATAAAGGCACAGTTTGAAGAAATTAACATAGATTTTTTTGTGTGCATGTTATACATAAATAGCATCAAAGAACAAAGTAATCGTGCTTGAAAACTAAAGAAGGGATGTCAACGGAGAGAATATCATAGCTCTCATCTTATTGGTCAGTGACCCCACATCTAAGTGTAAAACTCTCCTTATTTAGCCCCTGAGTCTGTGTGATTGCTGTAGGTTACATCTCTCTTTCTAAAAAGAGAATTTAGCAACCATCGATAATTTACACTTTTGACTGATCTTTAGGTGAATGAACATATGGCAAAGAATACCTTAAGGACAGATTTTGAAAAAGTTTTATGTAAACTTGGTGCATTAGTACTTCAGGCAACTTAACTGTCCTCTAAAGATCTATAAATCATGAAAATACATATTTGATAATAAAATATATTATTTTACAAAGCATATGTATTATAAATTTATATTCTACATTTCAGAATGCCTATTTTTTTAATTTTATCTCAACCAATCATAAAACTCACTCTCTTTTTAAATTGCAGTTTACATGATTGAGATATAGAATAAGAAAACTGTTCCATATTGGCACATTCCATATTACTTAATGGAAACATTTTAGAGTACTGAACTGAGAAAAAAAAAAAATTAACATTTGTTGTTCAGTTACTAAATCATACCCAGATCTTTGTGACCCCATGAACTGCAGCATGCCAGGCTTCCCTGTCCTTCACTGTCTCCCAGAGTTGGCTCAAACTTATGCCCATTAAGTGATGCCACACAACCATCTGATCCTCAGTCACCTGGTTCTCCTCTCACCCTCAGTCTTTCCCAGCATCAGGTCTTTTCCAATGAGTCAATTTCATCACATTAGGTGGCCAAAGTATCGGAGCTTCACCATCAGTTCTTCCGATGAATATTCAAGGTTGATTTCCTTTAGTATCAACTGGTTTGATCTCCTTGCTGTCCAAGAGGCTCTCAAGAGTCTTCTTCAACACCACAGTTTTAAAGCATCAATTATTCAACACTCAGTCTTCTTTATGGTTCAAATCTCACATCCATACATGACTACTAGAAAAACCATAGCTTTGACTAGATAGACTTTGTCAGCAATATGATGCCTCTGCCTTTGAATGTGCTGTCTAGGTTTGTCATAGATTTTCTTCCAGAGAGCAAGCATCTTTTAATTTTGTGGCTGCATTCATGGTCCACAGTGATTTTGGAGCCCAAGTAATTAAAATCTGTCACTGTTTCCACTTTTTCTCCATCTATTTGCACATCTATTACACATTGCTTATGTATGTCCAGACACTTGCATTCTAGTCTTGGTTCTTCAATTGACTTACCATGCAACCTTGATTTCTGAGCCTATATCTCATGATAAATAAGATAATTGAACTAGATGAAGTATTCACAAATGGGTATTTTGTGAATGTAGTAAGAATGGATATATGTGACTATAATGTCATTTTCAGTCTATTAGTATCATTCCTAGGATCGAATCCAGCACTTGAACTTTTGATGTATTAAAAATATTTTATTATAAGACAGGTTGATTTATAATGATAGTTTTCCAGTGAAGCTCAGAAAAATAAAAGCTGGTATTATGCAATATATTTTGAGTCCTTTTTCTCTCTAGAGAAGCACCAGCAAAGGAGACCAAATAGATCTGTGGTGAACTCCAGTTTAAATATCAGTTCAGTTCAGTTCCATTGCACAGTTGCATCTGACTTTTTGTGACCCCATAGACTCCAGCACACCAGGCCTCTCTGTTCATCACCAACTCCTGGGATATACTCAAACTCTTGTCCATTGAGTCAGTGATGCCATCCAACCATCTCATCCTCTGTCATCTCCTTCTCCTCCTGCCTTCAATCTTTCCCAGCATTAGGGTCTTTTCCAATGAGTCAGTTCTTCACATCAGGTGGCCAAAGTATTGGGGTTTCAGATTAACTATCAGTCCTTTCAATGAATATTCAGGATTGATTTCCTTTAGGATTGACTGGTTGGATCTCCTTGCTGTTCAAGGGACTCTCAAGAGTCTTCTCCAACACCACAGTTCAAAAGCATCAGTTCTTCGGAGCTCAGCTCTCCACTCTTACATACATACATGACTACTGGAAAAGCCATAGCTGGACTAGATGGACCTTTGCTGGAAAAGTAATGTTTCTGCTTTTTAATATGCTGTCTAGGTTGGTCATAACTTTTCTTCCAAGGAGCAAGCGCCTTTTAATGTCATGGGTGCAGTCACCATCCACAGTGATTTTGGAGCCCCCCAAAATAAAGTCTCTCACTGTCTCCACTGTTTCCTCATCTATTTCCCATGAAGCAATGGGACCAGATGCCATGATCTTCATTTTCTGAATGTTGAATTTTAAGCCAAATTTTTCACTCTCCTCTTTTACTTTCATCAAGAGGCTCTTTAGTTCTTCCTTGCTTTCTGCCATTAGTGTGATATCATCTGCATTTCTGAAGTTATTGATATTTCTCTGGGCAATCTTGATTCCACCTTGTGCTTCATCCAGTCCAGCATTTCTCATGATGTACTCTGCATATAAGTTAAATAAACAGTGTGACAATATACAGCCTTGATGTACTCCTTTCCCAATTTGGAACCAGTCTGTTCCATGTCCAGTTCTAACTGTTGCTTCCTGACTTGAATACAGATTTCTCAGGAGCCAGATCAGGGGTCTGCTATTCCCATCTCTTAAATTTTCCACAGTTTATTGTGATCCATACAGTCAAAGGCTTTGGTATAGTCAATAAAACAAAAGTAGATGTTTTTCTGAAACTTTTTTTCTTTTTGATGATCCAGAGAATGTTGGCAGTTTGATCTCTGATTCCTCTACCTTTTCTAAATCCAGCTTGAACATCTGAAAGTTCATGGTTCACACACTGTTGAAACCTGGCTTGGAGAATTTGGAGTATCACTTTGCTAGTGTGTGAGATGACTGCAATTGTGCAGTAGTTTGAGCATTCTTTGGCATTGCCTTTCTTTGAGATTGGAATGAAAACTGACCTTTTCCAGTCCTGTGGCCACTGCTGACTTTTTGAAATTTGCTGGCATATTGAGTGCAGCACTTTCACAACATCATCTTTAGAACTTGAAATAGCTCAACTGGAATTCCATCACCTACGCTAGCTTTGTTTGTAGTGATGCTCTCAAGACCTTCTTGACTTCACATTCCAGGATTTTGGCACTACGTGAGTGATCACACCATTGTGATTATCTGTGTCATCAGGATCTATCTTGTGCAGTTCTTCTGTGTATTCTTGCCACCTCTTCTTAATATCTTCTGCTTCTATGTTAGGTCCATACCATTTCTGTCCAGTTAAATATAGATGTTTTTACATTTTTAGTTTTTATGAAGGAAATAGCAGTGCCCACAAAGAGGGTTAAGTGAACACTGACCTTAAGACTAGGTATACATAGTGTTTGTAAATTTTCAAAGATAAAGCATCAGTGTAATTTTCTCCTAGATCTTCAAAAATTTTAATCATGAGAATAATGATTGAGTCTGCTAGTTTTATCAATCATTTGATATAAGGATATTCTTATTTCAGCCTAATTTTTGGTTTTCTAATTGGTTTAATCCCATAGCTATATATCTGAGGTAAGAAAAATTTGACTTCAATAAGGATCTTTTAACTTGTACCAAATTCCCTAGTTAACAATTCCAATAACTTACCTCATCAGCAGCTTTATACATTTAGCCATGCTCCTGCACTTCAATTGTGACCTCAGCCAGAATCTAATAGAATGTATTAGATTTTTTTTTATAACCATAACAGTATTGTTTTTCTCTATCCTTGTTAACAGATATTAACGAAGTTTAATTTTCCTATTTCTGTATCACATCATTTGATCATCCTTCCTTTCTAAGTGATAACCACAGCACTTAGTTTTCCAAATAAGGCCCTTATGATATTATTATAGATGCTGTGATTTGCAATTCAGTGTTCCTTCAGGACTGAAAGATACAGTCCTTACTGTAAGTGCTTCCAGTACACTTTCTAAGTCCATTTAGGATATAGTCCTCAGCTGGACAGAATCATTTCACTCTTGGTCTTGCTCCTTCAAACTCCTATCACTGGTGGATGAGTACATGGGCTTAACCCCTTGACCATAAAGTGAATGCTTCAGAGGAGTTCTCCCCAACTCTGTATTTCACCTGGGCACACCAGATGCTTTTAAGACTAAATTGCAATCCAACTTTTCCTCTGGTCCATTTATTCTTTCTTTCCTTTTTCAGGCACTGATCTTGCACCTTAGTCTCCATTAGAATCTGCCTCCCAGGGATCCATCTGAAAAAATATCAAAGTTATTTATAATCTTTGGACATTTTTTGGTTTTCACATATGGTCTTCCTGTAAATAAGAATAAATTTATTTGCTAGAAATAATTGGAAATAAAATATAGTATGTTCTTTCTGTCATAGATTTTAGAGTACAGGAATCAAACACATTATTTTTCCAATAAAATATAGTTAATATTCATTGTTTAGCATTCATTATAATTTGTCTGTACCTTTTAACTATTTTAAATTGGATAATAATTCCCTTTCAGCTGGGGTACAAACATGACAGTAGACAAATTATTTGCCAAGGTTTTTCTGTGAGCCATAGAAAAAGAGTTAAATTAACAAAAAACAGATTATTGATTTCAAGTAATTTTTTCTTTATTCTTTTTTTTAAATTTTTTTTAATTTTTATTTTTTAGTTTGTTTTGTTTTACAATACTGTACTCATTTAAAGGATATGATCCCATATTTCAAAGGTCTTTTCCATCTTTCCCTCTCTGTATGGTACTCAATTGTTTTAATTTCTTTAACTTTTTTTTATTTTCTGATTATCCTGACCTTTTGTCTTGCCACCTGAGGAAAACAAATATTGAGATATTAGGAAAAAAATTAATAAGATGTAAGCTGGTTTCAGCAAAATTGAGTATTAAACTCTAAGTAAGTTTAGTTCATGGAGTTAGGAAAGAGTTTTAACCTAAGGTTGACATACTACACTTGAGATCTATTGAAATGCAGTATAATAGGGAAGACAAAATGAGAACTGAGATAGAAAGACACTAATTGTCTAATTAAATACGCTTCGTGGTTCTGAGTGGATATGCCATTATATCTATTAGGTCTTACACACAAAGTCCAAAACTTCTTTGCATGACTGGCTAAGTTGAAAGTTCTCCATTAATCACCAGCTGTGTGTTTATCTTTTATTTATTTCTCTTAATTTAAACACAAAAGGGAAAATTAAGCAGTTATCTTCTACCGTGTTGCGGGATAAGCTAGCATGCTTATCTGGCTTAATTTATTTAAAAATTGTTAAGTTCAATGTTTTAGTATAGTAACATATGAGCTATCCAATAAATAGATGTACACATTCAGTTCAGATGAATAGAAAGTAAACAATAAGTCTTAAATTAAAAAAAAAAAACTTAAAAACTCACAGGAATGATTTTAAGAAAACTTCCAGATAACATGCATGGTTTCATTTGATGAATTCCAACAGAGCATGGTACCCCAAACCCAAAAGTGCTGTTTGAAGCAGCTTCTGCCCCTGCTGCTGATCTGAAGCAACAGATGCTGGCACTAGAATGGGGTAGGTAGAACAATACCTTAGATAGATACTTATCTTAAGAAATAGGTGGAAAACCTCATACAGAAGGCAAGCAATAGCACATCTCTGTCAGCAGTATATGCCACCCCTTTACCATAATAAAAAGAGCAGGTGATAGGGAATATAATCATATGGCTATCAGATTCAACAAATAAAAATAAAGGACATCCAGTTCAGTTTAGATTTCAAATAATAAGCAATGAATAATTTCTTAATAGGTGTGTATCAAATATTGCATCCTGTATTTTATGACATTTCTATTTAAGCTTCCAAAAAGAGATTTTAAGAATATATTCAAAGTTTAGTAAAGAAAGCAGAGAATACTTTATGTATTTCAAGCAGAGGGAATTTAATACAGAACTGGTTGCACAGATGTTGGAAGGCCTAAGAGAGCAAAAGGGAATAACTTGGTACTCAAGAATTAGAAACTACATGAAAAAGCCATGATCTGCACTGCTGAGAGATAAGAGGGAGGGGCTTATTTCCCTGGAGCCCACAGTGAAGAGAGACTTCTTGGCTAGAAGAGACCCCACTAATGGTGCTGTAACAGAGGTGGTAATTAGAAGGAACCCCAGAAAAAAGTGTCAGTGTGGAGAGCAAGACTCCACACACTGACCAGAGAGGATCAAAATTCTCAGACTGCTAATGGCAGGAAAGCTCTTTGTAGAATAGGTGTCAGCTGTTGCTGGACTAATGCTGACGTCAGTGCCTCATCAACCATTCATTGGCAGAGTCCAACCAGAAACCAAGTGGCCAGGCTCTGAGGAATATAGGTTTCCACACCCTGAAATATAGAAAGGAGTCCAAAAAAGTATGAATAAGGGCTGAGAGCAATCCTCAATCAAAGAATATTTTTAAAAAATCTGTACAGAAGAATAAGATTCAGAAAAACAAACTGAGAAAGAAAAACAGTGTTTCAAAATAAGCAAACTGAAGAATTAATAGCTGAGATGATAGAATTATTAAGAGAGACAAAGATAAAATTATTAAAAGTGACAAAGTTACAGGTGATTTTATCAGAATAGTTAGGATACTATTTATTTTATAGATAAATTTCCCAAGATAAAGTCATTTCAACTAAAATCGGAAAAGAAAAATGGCCAGTGTTGGAGACCAAGTTAATCAAATGGAATCCCAGAGAATTTTCTTAGAATGTGATATAAACACATAAAGAAATGGAAAGAATTAGAGAAATTGAATAAATCTAGAAGTTCTAAAGTCAATCAAATGCTGTTACAAAAATGAAGAAAACAGGAAAAAGATACACAAGAAAACATAATTCTTAAAACTGAAGGAGATTTCAGACTATAAGGGCACACCTAGTGCCAAATTAGGAGATAACATAGCCAGGACATCTTGGTAAGGTTTCAAAATCCCAAGAATGACTGAAATTTCATCCTTAAAAACTTCCTTAGAAAAAAATCTAGTTCCTCACAAAAGAACAAATATCAGACATTTCGTCGACATCTCTGGATGCCAGGAGACAATAAAGGAATATCTTTAAAGTCATCCAGAAACACTTTCCTAATTAATAACTAGTCAATGGAAGTGACATTCAAAATTAAGGAAAAATAAAGCCAAATAAGATTTTGGTCTTATTTCCAATAAAACTCTGAAGGAAATACATAAAGATATTTCTCTGAAATGATAATATAATGAAAGAAAGAGAAAGATAAAATTAAAAACTAAAAAAAAAAAAACAAAGAAACCAATGAAGCGTAGTAAAAACAAACACATGCTGGTTAACACTGACAGAAGAAACTTCCCAAGTTGTAAATTTATAGACCATTAAGAGTAATTGTTGAAAAACATTGTTTATGCTGAACAAATAAATTGGAAGAACATGTAGGTAAATCTAATAAGGTGGGATTCTGAATGGGGCGAAATAATGATGCTTTGTTTTCTTTATAATCCCTGACATAAAAACAAATAATAATTGTAACAGCCAAGAAACGACACACAAGCCACATTTTCAATGAAACTAGATTATAAGTCCTCTTTACCCCAATGTCCAGAACACAAATACAAACAGCTGGACCCTCACAGACCCCTCATGGGTTTGTTCAAAAGGAGCTGGGAGAAGAAAAATAGAGTTCTAATAGCTCTGAAATTCTCAGAATCCAGAAATTTCCAGCAGATACTCCCCACACACATTGAGAAAATTGATAGAAACAGGAAAAAGAATCTACAGGCTATAATTTGTAGATACAAACTTAAAAACATTTACCAAGCCCAATAACTGATGGCATAAAGATCCCAGGGTCTTAATGTAGTTAATCTCTGAAGAGCTGAACTCTGAAATATGTTAGCCCAATAAAAGATGCCAGATTTTGGAGACTTAGTATCAAAAAAAAAAGGAAAGAAAAGAAAAATAATATATGCTATCAATTTTTATTCTGATTTAAATTTGAAATGGTAGTATTTATGATAAATAGATTACATAAAACATATTATTAAAATTAATTTCACCTATTTCTTTTCACTTCTTGTGATTAGTAAAAAAAAAAACAAACTGCTGTGTGATGCATATTCCTGTTAGACAGTGCTGCTCTAGAGGTTCAGAAATATCTCAAAACTCTTTCTGACAAACTCACAGAAACTTCCATTAAAAAAAAAAATATATATATATATATATATCGGGAGTAGAATTAAACTTGAAGAGAAAAGAATCACTGAAATTAAGAAAATTTCAGATACTGGGATAAGATGGTTTCATAAGAGGCGGTCAAATCCAGTATATGAGACTTTCTATATGTCAAATACACTTTTCTGATAAATCAATGAGATAAAGTGAGAGGAAATTTTAAAGAGTGAAAGAGGCCTAAGAAATATGACCAATAAATGCTTCTGTTTGCCTCTTCATTTAAACTGAGCAACTGTAAAATGTATCTTGAGATCATTGGGTGTTATAAGGAATTAAAAGTTATTACTTTTTTTAGGTGTTAAAGTGGCACACTGGTTATGAAAATGTAAAAAGTCTTTTAATTAGAACTTTATAACTTTTGGGACTTTATAAACTTTCAGAAAAACATAAAAACAGGAAAATAAAAATTATTGGTGGTGGGGGCCTGGGAAGATTTAATAAAATCTTGGTAACTGATGAAATTTGACTTTAGGTGTGAAAAGATTAAATACATTTTCCTCTTTGTATTTGAAAGTCCTGTATTAAAAAGCTAAAAATATAAATATGGGTTAAATAATTATACGCTGATAAAACAGTGACTCTAAAATATAGTAAGAGCAGTCTAAAGAGATATGAGAAATAATTCCAGTCCCATGAGAAATAATTCCAGTCCCATACATAATGTAATTATGTAACTTACTGGTTAAAAAGCAGTCATGTCTGTTGAGCACAAAACAAAATACTAAAAATAACCCCTCAAATCTAACCAGCTGCTATTTATAAGGGACACATCAATGTAAAGATATAGAAATTTTGTAAATGAAGAGATATGTCAAGCAAAGGATAATCAAATGAGTGCTGGTATAGCTGCATTTATTACTGGATGATACTGAATAAAATGCTTAGTTGTGAAGGAAAAAACAAATAAGCTTCATGTGTTATAGTGAAAAAATCAAATCAATTGCAAGAGATTTAGAGATTTTGATTTCAAAGATTAAAATATATTCATTCATGACTTCAGAGTAGTGCGGTAGATCTTAATTAGGGCTCCAAAAGTATAGATCACAAGGAAAGGATGCATACGATAACACCAAATAATAGGACAAAGACAGATTGAGAAAATCTATTTGCTGTGCATATAACACACGAATAAATTCTGGTGTACTGATTAAATTCTGTAAGTCAAGTTAGGAAATTGGGAATTTGTTGAATAATTATTTATATCTTAAGAAATGCATTTTGTGTATGTGTGTGAGTCTTTCAGACTGTTGCATCTAACTCTTTGTGACCATGTGGACTGTAGCCTGCCAGGCTCCTCAATCCACAGAATTCTCCAGGCAAAAAATGTTAAATATTTTATAATGAAATAGAATATAACATATATATACACATCTGTTTAGAAAAGTGTAGGTGATTGAACAAATGTTAGAAATTATATAAGTTAAAGTGAAATTTAGTAAACAAGAACAAAATTATAACACAATAAACATATAATTTCACTAAGAAACAGTCCAATATTTGAAAAAAATTAATCTTAAAATGTATATTGATTTATATGTTTTGATTAACTTATATAGTTTTGATTAACTTTTAATAGAAGGATAACTTTTCTGTTTGTAAATAATTTGTCTTCTGTTATTTAGGTTTATTTTTATTATAAAAGGCATAATTATTAACTGTATAGTTTGATGTTTTTATAAACATTAACATGAGCCATGGCAATGGCACCCCACTCCAGTACTCTTGCCTGGAAAATCCCATGGATGGAGGAGCCTGGTAGGCTGCAGTCCATGGGGTCGCGAAGATTCGGACACGGCTGAGCGACTTGACTTTGACTTTTCACTTTCATGCATTGGAGAAGGAAATGACAACCCACTCCAGTATTCTTGCCTAGAGAATTCCAGGGATGGGGGAGCCTGGTGGGCTGCCATCTGTGGGGTCGCACAGAGTCGGACACGACTGAAGCGACTTACCAGCAGCAGCAGCAACATGAGCCACAACCTTATAATGTTATAAAATATTTTCATTATCCAAGTGTCGTCCTTCAACCTGTCCTTCATAACCCCTAAAAGGGAACTACTATGCTGATTTTTATGACCAAAGACTAATTTTGACTATTCTACATCTTAACATAAATGGAAACATAGAATATATGTTCCTTGATTGCTGACTTCTCTTGCTCGTTTTTTATATTTACCTGTGTTGCATGCATCAGTAGTTCATTGTTTCAGTGATTTTCTTGGAGATTACAGTAAACATCCAGAACTCATTATATTCTACCTTGAATTAATGCAATACGCATTTTATATTTTATATACTGTACAAAAAAGAGATGTCCTTTTCATCATGGGGGACTAGAATGCAAAAGTAGGAAGTCAAGAGATACTTGGAGTAACAGGAAACTTTGGCCTTGAAGTAAAGAATGAAGCAGGACAATGGCTAACAGAGTTTTGCCAAGAGAAAATGCTGGTCATACCAAACAGCTTCTTCTAAGAACACAAGAGATGACCCTACACACAGACGTCACCTGATGGTCAATACTGAAATCAGATTGATCATTTGTTTTGTAGCTTAAGGCGGAGGAGCTCTATGCAATCAGCAAAAACAAGACCAGGAGCTGACTGTGGCTCAGATCATGCAAATTCCTTATTGGAAAATTCAGATTTAAATTGAAGAATGTAGGGAAAACTACTAGACCATTCAGGTATTACCTAAATCAAACTCTTAGTAGAAGTGTCAAAAAGATTAAAGAGATTATCTGATAGAGTGCCTGAAGAACTATGCACAGAGGTTTGTAATATTGTATAGGAGGCAGTGATGAAAACCATCCCCAAGAAAAAGAAATGCAAAAAGGTACAATTGCTGTCTGAGGAGGCATTACGAATAGCTGAGAAGAGAAGCAAAAGGCAAAGGAGAAAAGGAAAGATATACTCATCTGAATGCAGAATTCCATAGAATAGCAAAGAGAGATAAGAAAGGATTTTTAACTGAATAATGTAAAGAAGTAGAAGAAAACAATAGAATGGGAAAGACTAGAGATATCTTCAAGAAAAGTAGAGTTAACAAGGGAACTTTTCATACAAAGATAGGCACAATAAAGGACAGAAATTGTATGAACCTAACAGAAGCTGAAGATACTAAGAAGTGGTGGCAAGAAAACACAAAAAAACAACACAAAACAGATCTTTAAAAAAGACCTGGATAATCATGATGGTGTCATCACTCACGCAGAACCAGACATCCTGGGGTGTGAAGTCAAGTGGGCCTTTGGAAGAGTCACTATGAACAAAGCTAGTGGAAGTGATGGAATTCCCGTTTTACTATCAAATCCTAAAAGATGATGCTGTTAAAGTGCTGCAATCGATATGCCAGAAAATTTGGAAAACTCAGCAGGACTGGAAAAGGTCAGTTTTCATTCCAATCCCAAAGAAGGGCAATGCCAAAGAATGCTCAAACTACCACACAATTGCACTCATTTCACATACTAGCAAAGTATTGCTCAAAATGCTCCAAGCTGAACTTCAATAGTACATGAGCCAAGAACTTCCAGATGTTCAAGCTGGATTTAGAAAAGGCAGAGCAACCAGAGATCAAATTGCCAACATCTCTTGAATTATAGAAAAAGCTAGAGAATTCTAGAAAAACATCCACTTCTGCTTCATTAACTCCGCTAAAGCCTTTGACTATGTAGATCAAAACAAGCTGTGAAAAATTCTTAAACAGATGGAAGTATCAGACCACTGTACCTGCCTCCTGAGAAATCTGTATGCAGGTTAAAAAACAATAGTTAGAACCGAACATGAAACAAGGGACTGGTTCAAAACTGGGAAAGGAGTACATAAGGATGTATATTGTCACCCTGTTTACTTATTTACTGAGTGAAGTGAAGTTGCTCAGTCATGTCCAACTCTTTGTGACCCCATGGACTGTAGCCTACCATGCTCCTCCGTCCATGGGATTTTCCAGGCAAGAGTACTGGAGTGGGTTGCCATTTCCTTGCCCAGGGGATCTTCCTGACCCAGATATCGAACCCAGGTCTCCCACATTGTAGGCAGATGCTTTACCATCTGAGCCACCAGGGAAGTCATATATACTGAGTACTTCATGAAAAATGCTGGGCTGGATGAAGCCCAAGCTGGAATCAAGATAGCCGGGAGAAATATCAATACCCTCAGATATGCAGATGACACCACCCTTATGGCAGAAAGTGCAAAGGAATTAAAGAGGTTCTTGATGAAGATAAAAGAAGAGAGTGAAAAATCTGGCTTAAAACTCAACATTCCTAGTAACAAAGATCTTGACATCTGGTCCCATCACTTTATGACAAATATATGGGGAAACAATGGAAACAGTGACAGATTATTTTCTTGGGCTCCAGAATCACTGTGGATAGTTACTGCAGCCATGAAATTAAAAGATGCTTGCTCCTTGGAAGAAAAGCAATGACAAACCTAAACAGCATATTTAAAACCAGAGACATTACTTTGCCTACAAATGTTCGTATAGTCAAAGCTATGGTTCTTCCAGTAGTCACGTATGGATGTGAAAGCTGGACAATGAAAAATGCTGAGCCCTGAAAAAAATTATGACTTTGAACTGTAGTGCTGGAAGAAATACTTGAAAGTCCCTTGGACAGCAAGGAGAGCAAACTAGTCAATCCTAATGGAAATCAGTCATTGGAAGGAGTGATGCTGATGCAGAAGCTGCGATTCTTTGCCACCTGTTGAGAAGAATCAGCTCATTAGAAAATATCCTGATGAGGCTAGGAAAGATTGAAGGCAGGAGGAGAAGGAGATGACAAAAGATGGGATGGTTGCATGGCATCACCGACTCAATGGACACGAGTTTGAGCAAGCTCCAGTAATTGGTGAAGGAAAGGGAAGCCTGGTGTACTGCAATCTGTGGGGTCACAAAAGATCAGACATGATTGAGCGACTGAACAACAACAACATTACCTTACAAAATTATGCATTGATTTACCCCTTCTTCTGTCCATTTTGCTGTTTAGTTATGTATTTTATTTTGCACATATTTTATAAGCCTTAACTGCATTGCCATTATGGAGATGTAGCTGATTAAAATTTTTATAATAGTTTCAGGTGAACAGCTATGGGACTCATCGTAAATATAGATCTATCCATTCTGCCCCAAATTCCCCTCCCATCCAGGCTGCCACATAATATTGAGAAGAGTTCCTGCTTATACAGTAGGTCTTTGTTGGTTATCAGTTTTTAAATATAGCAGTGCATATATGTCTATCTCAAACTATCATTTTCCTCCACCCTTCTCCCCGTCAACCATAACTTTGTTCACTGAGTCTGTGAATCTCTTTCTCTTTTATAACTTTATTTGTATCATTTCTTTTTAAGTTGCAGACATAGGGATGTCATATGATATTTCTCCTCTGTTTTCATTATCTTCATTACTTAGTCACTTGCTTGTCTATTGAATAAACAAGTGATAAAATAATATTTCATATTTATTCATATATTTAGCATTTTAGTGCTCTTCCTTTAATCACATAGATCCCAGTTTCTGTCTGATGTCATTTCAGCATGAGGAACAATGTTGTTGTTGTTGTTGTTATTCGGTCACTAAGTCGCGTCTGACTCTTTGCAACGCAATGAACTGCAACACATCAGGCCTCCCTATCCTTCACGATTTCCCAGAGTTTTCTCCAACGCATGTCCATTGAGTTGGAGGTGCCATCCAACCATCTCACCCTCTGTCACTCTCTTCTCTTCCTGCCTTCAGTCTTTCCCAGCATCAGGATCTTTTCCAATGAGTCAACTTTTTGCATCAGGTGGCGAAAGTAATGGAGCTTTAGCTTTAACATCAATCCTTCCAGTGAATATTCAGGGTTGATTTCCTTTAGGATTAACTTTTGATCTCATTGTTGTCTACTGTACTCTTACACAGTGTTGGTGAGATTACAAACTGGTACAGTCAATTTGAAAAACATTTTAGCAATTTTTTTTAAGTTTATATATACCACTACCATATGACCCAGATATTCCATTCTTAGATATTTGCCTAAGTGAAATGAAAGTATATGTGTATACAAAGGCATGACCATGACTATTTATAGCAGCTTAAGTTATAATAGAAAAAAAAAAAAAAAAAATCCCCCAAACAAAATTGAAAATGAAAACCTGGAAAAACCTCAATTTCCACACTTAAAATAAAATTTTACTATATAAACTATAAAACAAGCAACGTTATAGTTAAATCTCAAAATAATCATGATAATGAAAGAAGTAACACAAAATGAGTATTTTGTATGTTTCCATTTGTATAACATTCTAGAAAATGTAATGTAACCTATATTGACAAAAATCATAGCATTGGTTGCCCGGGAAAGAGTTGTGAGCAATGAGGGAAGGTCTGTGGGAAGCATTGCAAATTAGTCTGAGTGAATATTTGAGGATGATGGATATGTTCTATATGTTTATTATTTTGATTGTTTCATAGGTGGTCACAAGTGTTAATATTTTTCAACTAGTATATATTTTAAATATATATAGTACATTTTATGTCAGTGGTACCTCAGTCAAGCTGTTAAAACAAAAAAGAACAACTGAAGATATGTAAACTAACATAAAATTAAGGAGGAAAACATAATGGCAACAGATAAACATAAAGTAAAATTTGCAGACTGAAGGGATTAATAAAGTTGAAAGCAGGAAACAGCACCCATCTATATCACCATATCAAGGAAGACCTGAATGTTGATTGATAGTAGTAGTTATGGACTAATCAGGAAGGTTTGAAGAAGAGAAAACAGAGAATTACAACTAAGCCATGAATTGGAAATCTTGGGTTTGCCATGGCAAAGTAGCTTACTATAAATACCATAGAAAAAAAAATCATGTATTTTTTTGTTATGTTCTATCTTAGAACTATGTATAATTATTGTTTGTTACTTTAATTATTTAATTCTGAACATGATGTAGTTTATCATTCAATTTAAAAAATAAGCTATCTTAGGAGCATGGTGACTAACTTACTCTTTAAGTTCCTACAGCAGCTCTGCCTAGGAATTCTAGGCAGCTCACATGTCCTCAGACCTATAGTTGTATGGCTAACGGTGGGCTTTATTTTTAGAAACATAGAAATAAAATAAATTACAAGACATCAGCTTTCTTAAAATTATTTTTTCAATTTGTAACTCTGAAAAATTTATACTCTTATTTTTCAAGAAAATATTTTTTAACAAAGATGCAAATGTGAAATTCAGGGCCTTCCCTGGTTGCTCAGTGAGAAAGAATGTGCCTGCCAAACAGGTGATACGTGTTCAGTCTCTGCATTGGGAAGATCTTCTGGAGAAGGAAATAGCAAGTCTCTCTAGTATTCTTGCCTGGGAAATCCCATGGACAGAGGAGCCTGAGGGGTTACATGGTGTTGCAGAAGAGTTGGACACGACTTAGTGACTAAGCAACAACAAAAGCAAAAAATTCAAACATAACAACGTATGCATACATACATTCACATACATGTAGACGCTTACACTTTGCAAAGATATCACTATAGAAGAATAGCCAAAAAATTCATAGTGAACTTTTTTACAGGGTTGCCGTTTATTTCCAAGGTCTTACTTACAGTGGAATATCCATTTTACTTCCTCTGCAGATAGTTTGGGTTTTTTTCATTATCCAGGACTTTTTATGAAAGATATACACCATTTCTCCCATCTACATTCCAACATATAAAGTCAGTCAATTACCCAAAACAGTGAGATACCCAATAATATATTATACAATATTTCTTTTAAAGATAAATAAACAGTAAAACCAGGATAATTTGATAAGGATAACTAAAACATTGTAATTTAGAATGCCTATTCAGTGATAAAAACTACAGTAATCTCTCTTACAGTAATAAACCCTATGTATATGTGGGTTACACATCTATGGATTCAACCAACTGAAAATTGAGAATAATTTTTTTAAAATTCCAGAAATTTCCAACATGCAAAACTTTAATTTTCCTTGTACAGGCAAATTATGTATATAACATTTACATTGTATTTAAAACTATTTATATAGCATTTATATTGTATTAGGTATTATAAATAATCAAAAGATGATTTAAAGTATTTGGGAGGATGTGTATAGGTTATATGTGCATACTATACAATTTTATATAAGGAACTTAAGTGTCTGTAGATTTTGGTATCTGTAAGAAATCCTGGAACAAATCCCCAATGGATACCTAGGTAGGAGTATGTATGTATTTATGTGCATATTTATATACATAGAGAATGTGTTTATATATGTACACATGCATGTATATTTCATATGTGTGTATACATCAAGACATATAGTATATCAAGGTATATGTATATACATATACATATGTCATATGAGAATATACATACATATCATAAAAGAAGGCAAAACTGTACTCTGGTCACACATAGTTTAACAGACAGAAACATACACTTGTGATACACGTACATGTGATTTAAGAAGTAAAGACTTTTTTCCTCCCTGTTAAACTACATGTGATCAGAATAGGAATTTGCCTTCATTCCTTGATATGTTCCTGATGTTTCATGCCACAAAAGTTGTTAAAAATGTACAAGGTACCAATATTGATATTTTATTACTTCTTTTTAGTCTTTAAAAAGATTCTCATAATTAAAGTTTTCCCTTAAATTTCCAAAGCAAAACATAAATATATCACTGCTTATTCCTTGAATGATTACTGACCCTCAAGTACACCATATCAATAGAAAAATCATGTATATTAGAAAAGACCATTCTTAAATTTGTATTTATGTCTACAGTTGCATTTTATTTCCCAGCAGTCTCATTCACCAAAGGAATAGCAGATCTATTTCTGAGAGAATTGAAACTCTTCTGATGGTTGATTTTGTCTTGAGAGGTCTCATGGCAGGCAGAATATATAAAATGTATGCTACACAAATATTGTGTATATGTTGCTGTACTTAAATACTGCATGTGTATGCATATAGATTAAATATATTGTTATTAGTATTTATTAATATAGATTAAATATATATGATATGTTGTTTTAATAGTGGCAGAAAATAGACAACAAGTTGAAGGTTTGGTTCATAGGTGGGGCATAGGTCATTTCTGGAAAAAAAGTGACAAGTCAATATCAAAGATTTCATGGAAAGTAAACTAGGAAAATATCCTGGTAAAGGGAAGTACTTCTTTGTTACAGGTGCAGTGATACAGGAATTTTAAAAGCATGAAGAGAATTATGCCTAAAATTGAGTTGACTAGTTACTGTTTTGTATTGATATTCTACAGAAGAACACGGAGAGACCATAGAATGATGATGGCTAAATGTGAGAGGTAGAGTACTTCCATGTTCACCTGTAAAGAAGATTTTGTCTCCTAAAGTGCATAGCTAAAGTTACCAAGTTTCAGAGGCATTTGAATGTTCAGTAAAGTCAGGCCTCATTAGTTTCAGGTGTGTAACACAGTAATTCAACATTTTTATATACTATCCTGCATTTAAAACTATAAAATATTGACCACCCCTCCTGTGCTATACAATATATCATTGGGTCATATTATACATGGTAGATTATGCCTCTTGACACCCTACGCCTATCTTCTCCCTCCCCCAACCCTTCTCCTGACTGGTGACCACTAGTTTGTTCTCATATCTATGTGTTATCTGTCATGGATAGGATTTTAATGACACTTGATCAAATGAGCCAAAATTTATGAAAGAATAAGCAATAATTTCTTGAACATGGGTTTTTTTCTCAAAACATGAACTTGCTAGCTCTTAGGAGTTTAGAAATGTCCGAGTTCTCTATAGATATTAGAGGAAGGAATAAAGAAACTGAGAGAAATGAACATGATGGGATGGATATATAATAACACCAGTAGATTATATTCCTTGAGTTGACTATATTGCAAGTGTTTCTCCAATAAGGCATTATTTCTTTAGATAAACAATTAACTACTCTGGGGCAAATTGTCTATATAGACTCCCTGCTATCCTGGAAATACCAATCATTCATTCTGACAGAATTAGATAACTATTCTAGGTATAAGAACTCCTTTACTTTCTGCAAATTCTTGACCACCACTAAACAGTATGCCTGATTCACAAATATGAACAGGGGGCATAGTTTATGGTAAAGATGATGTGGGCCCATAACCATGTTGGTTGTAGCACCTACCATATTGTGCTCCTAGAACACTAGAATGACCTTCAAAAATGAAGCTGAAGCTACAACAGCTGAAAGAGTGGAATGCCATCCTTCTGGACATTGTGTATTTATTAGGTCAGAGAGATATTTTGTGATGTATTCCAGATAGGAAGGCTACATGGTCTCAGAAACTAAAATATGGATACTGGAGTGACCCCTTTTGCTTTTACTCCCAATGACTCACTGGGTTATTTTGAGCTTCTGTTTTTTCAGTTTTGGATTCTTAGAGTGAATGGTCTTAATCCCCAAACAAGGTCTATGGTTACCAGGGGATACAGAAAGGGTTGCACTGAACTACAAATTAGAGGTGTTACAAAGTACAAAGTCTACTTGGGCACCTTCTGGTATTCTTTTCTCCCATCATACCTGTAAATGGATGTGTGCAGGACTGAGAAGGATAAAATTACCAAGGATAGAACAGCTTAGTAATAAAGGTTACTTCATGAGTGAACAGGAAGGACCTACTCAGGTGATCACTAAGAGTGAGGGGAATTTAGAATGGATGGTGGAAGAAGAAGATGAGTACCAGTGACAGGACGGAGATAAATGGCAGAAAGTAGACGTGTACTTTATTACAATAAGCTTCCCTTCAGGAAGGAAAGCTTGAGAGAAACACGACAGAACCAATCCCTGAATCTTTGTGGAGAAGTAGACCTTTAGCAAGGCTTCTGAACTTTGAAATCTATTGCCATATTTGCATCAAAACCTCACTTCCTATTAACTGATGTAAACCCACACAGAGAGATATTACATTCAGGTAAACCTACTCCAAGAAGAGCCCTTCTCTTATGACTGAGTCTGTCTTGCATTCTCCTTGAGAGAGTAACCAAATTTTCTTTAGCATAAATGACAGACATCTTTCCTTCTCTTGCATCAGACCTGTATTGTTTTCACACAGAACTCCGAGCCTTCCACAGATCCATCCCCATTTTCTCTCACAAGCAATTTCTCTAATAAAGTTCTTACATATTAAATTTCTTCTTAGTGTTTTGGTCTTGAAGGAACCAGATTAACACAAATTGCAAATTATAACTCCAAATGTGACTTTGGTTTCATCATAAGATTTATTCAATACTATAATGACTTCTTCCAAGCGTTATAAGCCTATCAGAGTAAATATTCTCAGACTTCATATTAGAATAATAAATTTTTAATTGAGGCTACCAAAATCCATAGATTTTAAGTGATTTTACTAAGACCACACCGCTAAGAATTTACTCATCTTCTGAATCCTATTGATTTCCTACTAATTGTTTCATGTCTACAAAACAATTGTTTCATATATTTGTCACTCTTCATCAGGCACCAACAAGGAGTAGGGATTAAAAAAAAATTGAGTTCCCATTAATTATAAACAACTGGCACTCTGTAGATACTAGCATGTTTCTCATAAACATTTTCCCTTTTTTGTTTCAGTGACACTTATTTTCCAGGACTTTGTTATCTGTCCATCCATAAGGAAATATCTTAATCGATCTACGAGTCTATAATTAAGTTATGAAGTTGTTCCACAGACTTGAAGTCATGATACCATGTTGTCTTAGAACTCTCAATGATGTGATATTTCTTTGCCTCTAAACTTCTGAAGGCAATGGCACCCCACTCCAGTACTCTGGCCTGGAAAATCCCATGGACAGAGGAGCCTGGTGGGCTGCATTCCATGGGTTCCCGATGAGTTGGACACGACTGAGCGACTTCACTTTCACTTTTCACTTTCATGCACTGGAGAAGGAAATGGCAACCCACTCCAGTGTTCTTGCCTGGAGAATCCCAGGGACAGCAGAGCCTGGTGGGCTGCCATCTATGGGGTCACACAGAGTCGGACATGACTGAAGTGACTTAGCAGCAGTAGCAGCAAACTTCTGAATAAGAGAAACATAAGAGGAAAGTCAGAGCCATAGGAAAAGTGAATATACATTCGAATTTGTGAGAGTCTTGATTATGGCTGTTGTTCTGATGTAATTATTAAGCATATCCATTTTGCTCTAAGTATGTGATCATCAAATATTATATTAATATAATCTGTATTTCAAATGTCTAGGTCATTTTGCTGCCAAAAATAATACCCTCATCTGAAACTGCCATATCTAAAGGCCTCTGCTGAGGAGAATCAGATAAAGAACTTTACCATACACAACACTAGTCGTTTTTGTGGGCCAGTTTGAGTATCTGATCCACATGTGGATTATAGGCAGTGGTCAGTGACCCTGAAAAAGAGCTCTCCCCATTAGGCATCTCATCAGTGAACTAAGCCAAGCAATCTGAACAGGAGTTCTGAAGGGAATTGGTAAGAAGAAAACAGATACAAGAAAAGAATCTATAAAAAGATAACTTACAGGATTTGAGGTAGTAGCATAAGCTTAGAATTGTCACAGATTCTGGTTGACTCTGCTTCTAGTCCATGTGAATTTTTTTAGCAAAGTCTATATTTCTCTAATATCACCTATAATCATCTGCAGATGATGAACCCAAAAGTTCTTACCAACACAGCAAATCACAAATCCTCCTCTTCCTGTTGTCTTAAAGCATCGTAGTCCTCCCTTCTTTTCCCCTTAGTTGATTTATTTTCCAGGTGACCTCTCACTTTTAATGCAGATGAACTCTTCTATGTACCTGTGAAGGCCCTTCTGTCTCTTGGTCTACTGCAATAGCCCTAAGTATTATGTCGTTCATATATGATTTTATTAGGTGAATTCTTCAGGTAATTTGGACATTTTTTTTCTGCACTATAAGGTCTAAAACATGCAGACTATGTATTTTCTCCATGTCCAACAAAGAACAGTAAACAATAAAAACTATACACTTGAAAAATTATCCAGCTGTTCAGAAAAGGAAAGATAGCATTTCCTGGAATCAAGACTTGGTTTTAAGTTCTAGATTTTCTACTTACCACTGCATTATACCTTTAGATATTTTAAACATTCTTTGCTTTGTATTCCCCATCTGTACAATAGTTATTACAATAGTATCAATCTTCCTTGGCTAGTTGTGAGAATTAAATGAGATTACATATAATTATACAGTTATTTAAAATGTGCAGTATTTCTTTCCTTTCATCCAAATGAAAACAACATTGCAGTCTAAAACTCAGTTATTCATTGTACTCAGTGAATACCTTCCAAGTCTATTTCAGCAAGAACACTAAAATATTTGGATTTAAATCAGTTTATACTATATTCTTCACTTACCTGAATCCTTAAATACAGAATATAGGTCAAAATTCAACCTAGTTTTGGTGGCTCATTCACCAATACAAGTCATTATTGTACTAGTTTGAATTTGGTGATTGCTCAATGCTTGGCTTTTCAGCTTTGTCAGCAGGAAGTAAGAGTATCTTTAAAAGTTACCAAGGAGACACTCCTCTGTCCATGGAATTCTCCAGGCAGGAATACTGGAGTGGGTAACCATCACCAGGTGGCACTAGTGGTAAACAACTCACCTGCCAATGCTGAAGACGTAAGAGAAGAAGGTTTGATCCCTGGGTCAGGAAGATCCCCTGGAGGACATGGCAACCCAGTCCAATATTCTTACCTGGACAGAGGCAAGAATGGACAAAGGAGTCTGGCATGTTATGGTCCACAGGGTCACAAAGAATTGGACACGAATGAAGCAACTTACCAGGCACATACACACTCACATAAGGAGACACACATCACGCTTTGTTTTAAATTAATGATTGGTTTCTCTGAGCCTGTCTTTCCCTTCTTTAATCACTAAAGAAGCAGCCACCAACATTCCTGCTGCTGCTAAGTCGCTTCAGTAGTGTCCAACTCTATGTGACCCCATAGACAGCAGCCCACCAGGCTCCCCCATCTCTGGGATTCTCCAGGCAAGAACACTGGAGTGGACTGCCATTTCCTTCTCCAACGCATGAAAGTTAAAAGTGAAAGTGAAGTCGCTCAGTTGTGTCTGACCCTCAGCGACCCCATGGACTGCAGCCCACCNTTGCATCGAATCCGAGTCTTGGTGATCTTTGGAGCGACGGGTCCTAGGAAAAGACTGTAAGGTCTAACAATATTTTTCCTTCTAGTAATAATTTACGAGATATAGCCCAATGGAACTTATCTAAGAACTGGTGACTGAAGAAAGATGAATGTTATTTTATAGAATGATCGATCCTTGCTTTTTTTTCCCCCTTTTTATCATGATTAGACAAGTTGCAGTGCAGTCTAATGAATATTTTTCCCCCAAATAATTAATTATCCCTCTGTACTCCAGTCTTATACTCTTTCTTTTTCCCTCTGTCTACTTGTAGTAAGACATATGGGCAGTACGTTTTCTATTTTTACAATAAAATTAAAATTGCTCTTTCTTCACCTCACCCAACATCAGATGGTATATTTGAGGGTAAGAGGGACAGGACTGTGATTTTTTTTTTCCCCCCTAATAAGTTATCTCTACTTCCAAGATCACCCTAGGGTAAAAAGTGCCAGCATAACTTTGTTCTCTTTAGCCGCTTCCTAGGAAAGATGTTATATTTTGTGAAATTTTACAGGCTCTTATATGATATTTTCTTGGCCTGGTAATTTGCATTAATGGATATTCAAGAAACCAATTTATACAGCTCACTGATGTAAGTTATAACAAAGTCTGGAGACATATGAGGACACATTTTCAGTAGGCTTTTGAAAATGTGCTGACACATTTTAGGAGTGCATCTGTTTTGCTTGCAAAAACTCACATTTATGTGTGCAACATGAGAAACTGAATGCACAAACAGGTGGTTTTAAATGGTTTTAAATACTCAAGCAGAATTTAAATGGAGACACTCACAACCTTATTGGAGCCTATTGAAAATTCTTCCAAATTTCACATTGAATCCAGTGGCAAATGTCTTGGTATTTCTGATATCGTGGTTTTATTCTTTCATTTGAAATAGCTCTAGTAAGGAGACTTATAGATAGCTTTCTGACTTTATAAATGATGCACTATGTGAAATTGATTAAGCTGTAAATCTTTATACTTTAGTATAGTATATACTAACTAAAAATAATACATCTCAATCTCAGGGGGAAATCATATATATGTAGAAAACTATAAATAATTTATAAAATTATATATTATAAATGCAACATTAGATCTTTACATACCCAGGTGAATTTTAAATGCACACCTATGATAGCTTATGGTGAATAATGCTGGATTCATGATCTCTGAAGAAGATTTATCGAGATCAGGAACCAGGCTTGATCACTCAGAACTGTTGTGTGGCAGAACTTTTATAACAGTGAAAAGGACAGAGAAATCTGACATAGACATCAGAAGGAAGAAGGAGAATGCCTCCATCAAGACCTTATATGCTTTTATCCCACCCACTCCTACAACATACATCTTAAATTAACAGGATTAGAACCAACAATAGAAAGGTCTTACCAGATCCACTCCCACCTAAGATAACAGGATTAGTCAGAAGGTTCTTGCTAAGAAGGAGAAATATGTCCTTGAGCAAGATACATTGTTGTTATATAATCATTAGCACAGAGTTTAAGGAAAAACATACCTTTGAGCAACATGAGTTGTTTTGTTGTGTAATCATTAGCTCTGGGCTTAAAGAAAATAAAGTCTTATGCACTAAGACAAAGGAATGTAGAAAAAAAAAAGTTTGTCCCTTTCTCCTCCTAGAGAGCCCTGGACCCCTATCCTCCTTGTGGGTCCTGGACTCCTTATCAACCTACCTAAGAATTAACTCTGTCACATACACACATATATATATCAAACACTTAAGAGTCTACAGTGAATCATATATTCTACTAACCAATAGAAATTTTTAAAAAAAGAAAAAAAAACAACTAAAATAGCTCCTGCATCAAGGCATTTTAGCCTCTTATAAAGAAAGCTATTCAAATAGATATTTTGAGAATTCAAGAAAAGTGATTGAAGTATGTAGAGTAAACCAAGAGTCACAAATAAGAATATCATTTTAGAGAAAAGAGGGCAATCAAGAAGTCAAGACATAATTTCCTGGTTGTCCAGCAGTTAGGGCACATGCTCTCACTGGTATGGGGCCAGGTTCAATCCCTGGTCAGGGAGTTAAAATTCCACAAGCTATGCAGCATGGCC
The DNA here is from genome assembly GCA_006410615.1 of Neotragus moschatus. Taxonomy (NCBI): domain Eukaryota; kingdom Metazoa; phylum Chordata; class Mammalia; order Artiodactyla; family Bovidae; genus Neotragus; species Neotragus moschatus. The sequence continues at coordinate 636,960 of SJYA01001456.1, forward strand.
AAAAAGAAGTCAAACTGAGAGTGAACTGAATTTTAAAATACATATATGTGTATGCATATATCTACACATATTACAAATGAGAAGAAATGGCATTCATAGAGAAGGAAAATTGTAAATGGAGACAACATTAAGCATGAAAGGCAGGACTGCATCTGAGATTGGTTGTTCAGCTCCGATTTGCAGTTTTGGAGTTCTCACAGGAAAAGATGCACACCCTTCTATTCCACCATCTTGGATTTAAGATATCCTTTTCATCATAGGAAACTGGAATATGCTCAAAATTCATCCTGCTCAAAATTCTCCAAGCAAGTCTTCAAGAGTACTTGAACCAAGAACTTCCAGATGCTCAAGCTGGATTTATAAAAGGCAGAGGAGCCAGAAATCAAATTGCCAGCACCTCTTGGATCATAGAAAAATCAAGATAACTCCAGAAATGCATCTATTTCTGCTTTATTAACTACACCAAAGCCTTTGACCATGTGGATAACAACAAGCTGTGGAAAATTCTTGAAGAGACAGGAATACCAGACTACCTTACCTGCCTCCTAAGAAACCTGTATGCAAGACAAGAACCAACAGTTAGAACTGGACATGGAACAATGGACTGGTTCCTAATTGGGAAAGGAGTATTATTATTTAACTTATATGCAGAGTACATCCTGTGAAATGCCAGGCTGGATGAAGCCCAAGCTGGAATCAAGATTGCCAGGAGAAATATAAATAACCTCAGATGTGCAGATGACACCACCCTTACAGCAGAAAGCGAAGAGGAACTAAAAAGCCTCTTGATGAAAATGAAATAGAAGAGTGAAAAAGCTGGCTTAAAAATCAACATTTTAAAAACTGAGATCATAGCATCCGGTCCCATCACTTCATGGCAAATAGATGGGGAAACAGTAGAAACAGTGACAGACTTTATTTTCTTGGGCTGCAAAATCCCTGCAGATGGTGACTGCAGCCAAGAAATTAAAATATTCTTGCTCCTTGGAAGAAAAGTTATGACCAACCTAGACAGCATATTATAAAGCAGAGACATTACTTTGCCAACAGAGGTCTGTCTATTCAAAGCTATGGTGGTTTTTCCAGTAGTCATGTATGGATGTGAGAGTTGGACCATAAAGAAAGCTGAGGACCAAAGAATTGATGCTTTTGAACTGTGGCATTGGAGAAGACTCCTAAGGGTCCTTTGGACTGCAAGGAGATCTAAACAGTCAATCCAAAAGGAAATCAGTCCTGAATATTCATTGGAAGGACTGATGCTAAAGCTGAAACTCCAATACTTTGGCCCTGATCTAAAGAATTGACTCATTGGAAAAGACCCCTGATGCTGGGAAAGATTGAAGGCAGGAGGAGAAGGGGACGACAGAGGGTGAGATGGTTGGATGGCATCACCGACTGGATGGACATGAGTTTGAACGAGCTCTGGGAGCTGGTTGATGGACAGGGAAGCCTGGTGTGTTACAGTCCCTTGGGTCACAAAGAGTTGGACACAACTGAGCTACTGAACTGAACTGAAGCAATTAGATCTATGGGATTGGAGCTTAGATAACCTAAAACTATAACGATCATGACTTCTTGAACAGAAACATATATCAGAATCACTTAGTTTGTTTTTCCCACTTACAGAGAACATGGCCCCAATCCAAAACTGTTGACCTAGATTTGTTGGAGAGAGACACAAATTTCCCTTTTGAAAATTTCCTTCTGTGTTTCAAAATACACTTTAAATTTAGATCCCCTTATCTGAGTGATGGTTGAAGTCACTTGTATAGAGCATGCTTCCAAAAGGAAGTACTGCACCTGGGTGTTGCCAGATTAAGGAAATGGCAAATAAATAAGATTATTGAAGAGAAGAGAGAAGATTTATAGGTGAGAAGAGAGAAGATTTATAGGTAAGAAGATAATTTGGATAAAGACTGATATATGCTGATTTCAAGATATTTTTAAACATATACAGTAAAGACTGATATATGCTGATTTCAAGATATTTTTAAACATATACAGTGCTCAGTTCAGTTCAGTCACTAGGTCGTGTCCAACTCTTTGCGACCCTGGCAGCATGCCAGGCCTCCCTGTCCATCACCAACTCCCGGGGTTCACTCAGATTCACGTCCATTGAGTCAGTGATGCCATCCAGCCATCTCATCCTCTTTCGTCCCTTTTTTCTCCTGCCCCCAACCCCTCCCAGCATCAGAGTCTTTTCCAATGAATCAACTCTTCGCATGAGGTGGCCAAAGTACTGGAGTTTCAGCTTTAGCATCATTCCTTCCAAAGAAATCCCAGAGCTGATCTCCTTCAGAATGGACTGGTTGGATCTCCTTGCTTTGAGTCTTCTCCAACACCACTGTTCAAAGGCATCAGTTCTTCAGCCCTCAGCATTCTTCACAGTCCAACTCTCACATCCATACATGACTACTGGAAAAACCATAGCCTTTACTAGACGGACCTTAGTCGGCAAAGTAATGTCTCTGCTTTTCAATATGCTATCTA
>SJYA01001456.1:643744-729034 GCA_006410615.1 Neotragus moschatus
TTTAAGCCAACTTTTTCACTCTCCTCTTTCACTTTCATCAAGAGGCTCTTTAGTTCCTCTTCACTTTCTGCCATAAGGGTGGTGTCATCTGCATATCTGAGGTTATTGATATTTCTCCCAGAAATCTTGATTCCAGCTTGTGTTTCTTCCAGTCCAGCATTTCTCATGATGTACTCCGCATATAAGTTAAATAAGCAGCATGACAATATACAGCTTTGACGAGCTCCTTTTCCTATTTGGAACCAGTCTGTTGTCCCATGTTCAGTTCTAACTGTTGCTTCCTGGCCTGCATACAGATTTCTCAAGAGACAGGTCAGATGGTCTGGTATTCCCATCTCTTTCAGAATTTTCCACAGTTTATTGTGGTCCATACAGTCAAAGGGTTTGGCATAGTTAATAAAGCAGAAATAGATGTTTTTCTGGAACTCTCTTACTTTTTCCATGATCCAGCAAATGCTGGCAATTTGATCTCTGGTTCCTCTGCCTTATCTAAAATCAGCTTAAGCTCTAATTAAAGAACTGAGTCTATATTGAATTGGAGAATTAGAAGCCCACTAAAAATTTTCCCCATCTATCAACTGGAAAAATCACTGCAGATGGTGACTGCAGCCAAGTTATTAAAAGACGCTTACTCCTTGGAAGACAAGTGATGATCAACCTAGATAGCATATTCAAAAGCAAAGACAATACTTTGTCAACAAATGTCCGTCTAGTCAAGGCTATGGTTTTTCCTGTAGTCATGTATGGATGAGAGAGTTGGGCTGTTAAGAAAACTGAGCACCGAAGAGTTGATGCTTTTGAACTGTGGTGTTGGAGAAGACTCTTGAGAGTCCCTTGGACTGCAAGGAGATCCAACCAGTCCATTCTGATGGAGATCAGCCCTGGGATTTCTTTGGAAGTAATGATGCTAAAGCTGAAACTCCAGTACTTTGGCCACCTCATGCGAAGTGTTGACTCATTGGACAAGACTGTGATGCTGGGAGGGTTTGGGGGCAGAAGGAAAGGGGACGACAGAGGATGAGATGGCTGGATGGCATCACCGACTTGATAGACGTGAGTTTGAGTGAATTTTGGGAGATGGTGATGGACAGGTTGGCCTGGCATGCTGTGATTCATGGGGTCTCAAAGAGTCGGACATGACTGAGCGACTGAACTGAACTGAACTGAAAAATTTTCCCAGTTCCGATTCCACGAAGTAACATTCATAGTGGAACAAACATTAGATGTACTTAACTTGGGCAGAAAGGGAAATATAGAGGGGGCAGGTGAAGGGAGTATAGTAGGAGGGGACTAGGATTAAAGGAAAATTCCTAAATATGAATGAGTCTTCAGCATGTTTGTAGCCTTTGGGATTTAATCAGTAGACAGAGCTAAAAATAAAGAAGAAAACCAATTGATGCAGTAAGATTTAACAAAAGTGTTTGAGGAGAAATGGTTAAAAAAGTTATACCATGAAATAAAGTCTGTACAAATATTCACTGAGACTATTGTATTTGGCTCTGTAGATGGTAGTATGTTCCAAAACCTGTTAGATGGCATCCCTGCCTTCTATGTAATTAAGTGTTAACACTGATTCTGACCAGAAAATAAAGGATGCATACAATCTGATGTCTAATTTAAGTGATATAGTTATGCCTTGACTAGATTATAGATGTGGTTTGATGAGAAATGTCCCAGGTCTCCAGAAGTCAGATATAGATACAGACTATAGTGAATATAAATTTACACCTCTTTTTGAAATATCTTCATTTTGTTCAAGTCAAATACTAGCATGCATATATATATATATATATATATATATATATATATCTTGAAAAAAAGTGCTATTTCTCATGGCACCTGCCATTTGGTAGATCTGATTAGCATAATATCATTTGGATGCATTCATATATTCGTGGCATAGCAGACTGAACAGACAAAGAGAAGTGTTTGAATTGCTTTTCATTGAAAATTTTCTATCATTGTGAATGTCAGAGTGAATGAATCTTTACAAACCATATTAGCAGTTAGACCAACTAGCAGTAAAGTAAATCAAGTGGCATATACCCTAGCCTAATATAAAAGAAGTACTATTTATTTCTAAATGAGTGTTTTATGTTAATTTATGCTGAAAGGTGGAAAATCAAAAATCCTGTTTTATTTCTGAGAGGACTTCTTCACAGATGAAATATAAGAATGTATCGAATTTCAAAATTTTGTGGTTATTTTACATTTCATGTACATATGTCTTGCCTCCCCATCTAAGTTGTAAAATCTGTGATGGCAAAGAGTATGTTTTTGAAAGTAGGTGTCTGACTGAGAGCTCTTTGAGGACTCTTAGTCATTGTTGTATCTGTTTACTAGTTACTTTAGCTGGTGCATAGACCTCTATGCTGCATCCAGAAAGAACATGAGCAAATGGCATAATTAATACTGGAGTGGGTTGCAGTTCCCTTCTTCAGAGGATCAAACCTGGATCTTCTGCACTGTAGACAGATTCTTTACCATCTGAGCCACTAAGGAAGCCCTAAGTTATAAATACATTGACATAATTGTTGCTAATTTAAACACTATTTCCTGATGTACCCTCCATTTTGGCATTAATGTTACCATGGAGAAAAAGTAAAGAATACCTGAGAGGCGTTATGTATTTGGGGACTTCTACGTGTCTTTCTTTTCTTTTGTTTTAAATAAAGGTAGAACAGTGTAAAATAAATAAATAAAGCATTGACATGACATTTGGATCTTCTTAACCAAGCAGAGTGACAACTTAGAACCATAAAGGTAAATGAACATATTGTGAAAACTACTGATATTTTCTCTTTCATATCTTAGTTTGAGTCTTTGTAAAAGTTCTTAGATTCTATGGAAACCTGGGAATTGTCTTCTCTTTAGTTTGTGTCTGGGAAACATCACAGCTGTTCATTAACATATGAATTTAGTAGAGTTTCAAAATTCGCCAATCATTGTTATCTCTGAGCATATTCTTTGTTGTGAAGGGAAGTGAGTCGTTATTTTATTTATCTGAAGATTGTACTGTGTGTCAGTAAGATAAGCAAAGTGTCAGAAATAATCATACCAAATGCTGTCTACCACAATAGCATCCAATTATGCTTTACGTGTCTTTCATGGAGAAAAGAAGTGAAGCAATTTTTAAATTACTTATCCTGACTTGATGAGCTGAACATTTTAATGAAAGTTGCTTAAACTCTTGAGTAAGATTAAGAGAGATACGAATAAGATATATTTCAGACCTGTTATATGTCACAGCACATAGATTCCAGGAAAATTCCTAAAAGGCAGAAAAGTTTACTTGAGCTTTCAAAGTCTAAAGAGTTCACATTAATTTGGGTGAAACAAGATATAAATAAATATAAACATCAAACAGCTAACATTTGTCTGTGTCGATTTTCATATCTTAGAAGTTAAGAAATGGGCCTCCTTAATGAAAATAGCAACAACTCCCTGAGGAAGCACCTCTCTGCTTGCCTCTTCCTTCCTTTCCATAGTTGCCTCTGATTTTGTTGTTGTTGTTTTTCCTTCTACCACTACCATAGATAGTCTAATTTCAGTCCAGGGATGGTTATAGGAATACGTTCCGGTAAGCATAACAAAACTAAACAAACCTGTTACCTAAATATACGTTTACTGATAAATCCAAAGCCAAACAAAACAGCAGCATTTTTATGTTTTTTCCATTCTTTTTCATGGGAGAAGTTCCATTATGCCAAGGCAAATGCAGTCTCTTAGAAAAGTAAGTGTAACAGAGAGTTAAAGGAATGTAAGTGAGAAGGGAGTAAAATACCTATTTTAATACAAAATTTTTATTTCAAAAAGATATCACTAGAGGGAAAAGGAAAATGATGAAAGGGATTTATTTCCCATTAAATACATTTATACATTCAGTGTGTACTTCCTCTGGCAATCTGAAATATATGGCTCTCTTTTAGCTTTTAGTTTATAATTCATTAACCTCATTCTAACAGTATAAAGCCTGAGAATAGTCTGGTCTGAACACATCACACCCCTCAAAGCCCACTAAAAGTCATCATTTCCTGCAGAATAAAAAGAAAATTCATTAGTCTGAATTCATTAGTCTAAAATTTTATATGTTCTCACTTGCATTTCTAGTAGGACCTTCATGCGACATGTTCACCTAGACATGATTACTCTCCACAACTGGGAGGTTGAGCCACAGGATACATTTTCAAGAATGTTGCAGTCTAAACATTTTTAGCTTGACATAAGCCACAGTGGGGGTAATTTATACCATGAAAATCAACAAATACAACAAATGTTTGTTTGTTTTCCTTCATGTGGTTAAATTGGAAGTGCCAGTTATTAAACATTTGGTAACATACCCCTGCTCAATTCTTCAAACACCTATGCACTCTTCTGGCTATTTGCCTGTGGTGCTCTGTTTTGTCTCTGGATGCTGCCTTTCTGTCTTTGCATCTGCATGTGTCCATCCTTTCCCAAGATCTCACTTAATTCTATTTCCGGCTTGTATTCTCTTTTCTTGACAATTGTTTTCTGTGTTTTGGACTGCTGTACATCTGTGTCAGTGCAGCCCAACTTCTATGCTGTCATCAATCCTTCCTAATACATGAGTGCTAACATTTGGATCACAAAGACTTACCCTTCTTCTGTGACAGTTCAAAATTCAGCAATTAACATAATTAGATTTATCAAGGCACTTTTACTACTCTTCTGTTCTTATTTGCTAATGCCTAAACATGTGTATGGTAAGTCACTTCAGTAGTGTCTGACTCTTTGTGACCCTATGGTCTATAGCCCACCAGGCTCCTCTGTTCTTGGGATTCTCCATGCAGGAATACTGGAAAAGGTTGCCTTTTCCTTTTCGAGGGAATCTTCTCAAACCAGGGATCAAATCCACATCTCTTATGGCTCCTGCATTGGCAGGTGGGTTCTTTACCACTAGTGCTACCTGGGAAGCCCCCTAAACATGTGTAGGCTAAAGCAAACTAAAAATTATATTCTAGTGAGAACAGATCTTTTCTAAGTATGAAACTATGTCTCGCCTTCCAGATTCTTTTTATAAAGTTCACTGTGTTGATGTGGTGGGAGGAATTTACTCAGGTAAATAATTTCTGGTTTGAATGCTACCAGGAAGACACTTCTGTTCTTTCCTTAGCTCTAAATCATTTTGTTTAGAGCTACCTCCTGTTGACTTCTAGGAAAGCTATTTAGTAGCAGAAGGGGGATATTAAGAGACAAGCTTAGATTGTTTTATTTTAAAGGTTAAATTTACGTATTCACCATCATGTAAACTTGAATAACAAACAGATAAATATATTTCTTAATATATTTTTGAGTGTCTAAATTTAATTGATAAAAAACTAACTCACTTTTTAATTTTTTTTTCCTCTTATTTGTGTAGCTGTACTTGGGACTGGAGACATAGCAAGGGCATAAGAAAGTCCCTGTGCTCATAGGGACTCTATTATGATGGATGAGAGACAGTTGTCAAGTGAAAAAACATGTTAACACAGTGATAAGTGCTGTTAAGGAAAATAAAGCAGGATAAGAGGATTAAGGACACTCAGTAATTAGATACAGAGTAATTTCTTTCTAAAAGTAATCATCATAATAACCTATTCTTAAATATCCTGTGTAACATGCAGTTTCAATCTGTAAACACCATTTTGCTAAAGCCTGGTACAAATGTATCAGTATGCTTTGCTAGCCTACATACCTGCCACTTACCAGTGTTGCCAGAATTGTTTATATGTACTCTAACATCTAAACTGATATTCAATATTTAATTATTATTATTTCTGTTTTAAGGATTTGAAAAGTATTTTTTAATGTTTACTCAATCAGTCAATCAGTTCAGTCGCTCAGTTGTGTCCGACTCTTTGCAACCCCATGAACCACAGCACAGCAGGCCTCCCTGTCCATCACCAACTCCCGAGTTCAACACAATTCTTGTGCATCGAGTCAGTAATGCCATCTAGCCACCTCATCCTCTGTCGTCTCCTTCTCCTCTTGCCCCCAATCCCTCTGATCATCAGGGTCTTTTCCAATGAGTCAACTCTTCACATGAGGTAGCCAAAGTATTGGAGTTTCAGCCTCAGCATCAGTCTTTCCAATGAGCACCCACCCAGGACTGATCTCCTTTAGGATGGACTGACTGGATCTCCTTGCAGTCCAAGGAACTCTTAAGAGTCTTCTCCANGGCAATTTGATCTCTGGTTCCTCTGCCTTTTCAAAAACCAGCTTGAACATCTGGAAGTTCACGGTTCATATATTGCTGAAGCCTGGCTTGGAGAATTTTAAGGTTGTCTATTAATCAAAGTACTGAGCCATCACCCAAAATTAATTGAATCCTGTATGTTATTAAGTTCTATATCTAGCTAATAAATTTCATCAAATTTAGAAAGAAGATTTGCAGTCGCTCAGTTGTTTCCGACTCTTTGTGACCCCATGAACTGTAGTCCACCAGACTTCTCTGTTCATGAAATTCTCCAGGCATGAATACTGGAGTGGGTTGCCATTCCCTTCTCTAGGGGATCTTCCAGACCCAAAGAAGGGCCCAGTTTAAAACACACACATTGCAAATGTGGTGATCAACTAAAAATGCAAGATATGTGGTAGGAAAATATTTTAATATATTCATTAATGTGCATTTTTCCTCAGAGACTTCCCTGGTGGCTCAGACTGTAAAGTGTCTGCCTACAATGTGGGAGACCTGGGTTCAATACCTGGGTTGTGAAGACCTCCTGGAGAAGGAGATGGCAACACACTCTAGCATTCTTCCCTGGAAAATCCCATTGATGGAGGAGCCTGATGGGCTACAGTTCAAGGGGTCTGAACCCAAGGCCTTGAACCCTTGAACAAGGGGAAGAGTCCAGAGTGCCACTGATACAGAGAAGGTGAGGGCCAGGCCTTTGTCCAGGGAGACCTTGATTAGGGCTAGACCAAGCTGGGGAAGGCCTAGCCACTTCTCTCCTACCTGGGAACTTCTGGCAGCTGAGTGGGTGCTGTCTGGGTAGGGTCAGGGATCTGTGAACAAGCCCCCTTCCCTAGGTCACCCCCACCCCCACCCCACTCCTCAGCAGCTTCAAGGGACAGTGTGGAGGACAGGGCAGGGGGAGACAGCTCTGTCCCAGACCCTCTTGGGCCAGTTCCAGTTGTGACCCTCAGGAGAATACAGACAAGCAAGGAAGGGAAGGCGAGGCCAGACATGAAGGCAGTTGGGGGTGCTCTGAAGGGAACACAGGTGGATATTANTCAGCAGCTTCAAGGGACAGTGTGGAGGACAGGGCAGGGGGAGACAGCTCTGTCCCAGACCCTCTTGGGCCAGTTCCAGTTGTGACCCTCAGGAGAATACAGACAAGCAAGGAAGGGAAGGCGAGGCCAGACATGAAGGCAGTTGGGGGTGCTCTGAAGGGAACACAGGTGGATATTAACAAAGACAGGGCAAGGCAAGTGCTCTGACCCCAACAACAAAGGAACTGACCTTCCATACTGATCTTCTTGATCCCAGAGGCATTCGCAAGTCTACCACACTCGTGGGCAACCGAAGGTCTCTGCATCCCACCCTACCAGCCCCAGACGTAACAGCATTCAGAGAGATCAGAAGCCAGGGCATAGTCCTTTTAAATCTGGGGGATAGTCACCTTAGAAACCATAAAATGGAGTGCCTTCCATTTCATAAGGCCTCTTCCAGACCTGACAACCCAGAGATCCCTTTCCCTAGGATGGTGGTGGGTGCCGGGAAGATATTTGTGGGGCCTGACTGTGACCCTAAGTCTACAAAGTTGACAAGTGTGACCCCAAGAGTCTGTACCAGGTCTCAAGGCAGATCCATCCCTGCAGGAAGAAACAAGGCATGCAGGTTCTGCAGAGGAAGAGGGAGCGAAGGAGAGGAGGGTGGGAGAGGAGGGTGGCAGAGGAGAGGTGGATGAGAAATGACCTTGGAAAGTTTTCTCACTGGTTTCTTCACTAGAATGAAGAGTGGGGCTTAGTGATGGAAATACCAAGGAGGAGGCTGTGGGGGCAGTATGGGAAGCTCAGGACCAGGGAGCTAGCAAGACTAAGGGGCAGGAGGATTTCATGATGGCACACATGGGTGAGGAGCGCCTGTCGCACAGGGCGGGAGGGACAGCATGGAGTGAGATGCTGCAGAGGTCAGGGAGGGGAGAGACAGTCAGGGGACCCTGGTTCAGAATAGTGGACAGGGAGAAGTGTTAGCCTCCTCCCACAGATTTTTCCTCATCTGTATTTCTTTAAACATATGACCTTCCCTTGTCCCCTTAGGTAAATCATAAGTCTTCTGTATTCTTAAGGAGATTTTCTTATGGCTAAATACAGTTAAAATAAGTTTGTTGTTTTTGATGTTCAAAATTCAAGGTCTGGGTATATGGTATTAAGATGGTTTTACACTCTTCCCAACTAAGTAATCCCAGAAAGTTTAAAAAATTCTATCTAACATCAGAGGTGAAAGTGAAAGAGGAGAGTGAAAAAGTTGGATTAAAACTCAACATTTAAAAAACAAAGATCATGGCATCTGGTCCCATCACTTCATGGGAAATAGATGGGGAAACAGTGGAAACAGTGGCTTATTTTTGGGGGGTCCCAAATCACTGTAGATGGTGACTCCAGCCATGAAATTAAAAGAGGCTTACTCTTTGGAAGGAAAGTTATGACCAACCTAGACAGCATATTTAAAAGCAGAGACATTACTTTGCCAACAATGGTCCGTCTAATCAAGGTTATGGTTTTTCCATTGGTCATGTATGGATGTGAGAGTTCGACTATAAAGAAAGCTGAGCACTGAAGAATTGATGCTTTTGAATTGTGGTGCTGGAGAAGACTCTTAAGAGTTCCTCGGACTGCAAGGAGATCCAACCAGTCCATCCTAAATGAGATCAGTCCTGGGTGTTCATTGGAAGGACTGATGTTGAAATTGAAACTCCAATACTTTGGCCACCTGACACAAAGAGCTGACTCATTTGAAAAGACCCTGATGCTGAGAAAGATTGAGGGCAGGAGGATAAGGGGACAACAGAGGATGAGATGGTTGGATGGCATCACCAACTCGATGGACATGGGTTCTGGTGGACTCCGGGAGTTGGTGATGGACAGGGAGGCCTGGCATGCTGCGGTTCATGGATTCACAAAGAGTCGGACACGACTGAGCAACTGAACTGAACTGAATATCAGAAGGCCCCTATATATCCTACTCTTAGCTAAAATCTGAAGGTGCAGCAACCACTCAGCTCCCCCATGTCATGAAATGGCAGTGGACTAGACAGCCTCAATTTTATCTGCCACTTTGATTCCTTGTATGCTGGAGTGCAGTATTAAAAAGATGGTCAAGATGCTCAGTTCAGTTCAGTTCAGTTGCTCAGTCGTGTCCGACTTTTTGCGACCCCATGAATTGCAGCATGCCAGGCCTCCCTGTCCACCACCAACTCCTGGTGTCTACTCAAACTCATTTCCATTGAGTTGGTGATGCCATTCAGCCATCTCATCCTCTGTCATCCCCTTCTCCTCCTGCCCCCAATCCCTCCCAGCATCAGGGTCAAGCAACCTGAAATAGTTCCAAGCAACCTTCAGTGTGGTCCAAAGTGGTTGAAAGAGAGCTGAACCAAGAAAGAACTTGCATTCAGGAGCAAGGAACAACATATCAGCAACCCTGAAGACTAGGTGGGGACAAGAATATGTTATGAATAACAGCATATAGAGATGACACAGTTCAAGGAAAAGTCATTCTACCCAATGCCTTGATGTTGGGCTTCACCCTGCAGATTTACCAGCCCTGTATTTGCCCAGTGTAGGGACAGAATTAAGAGCCCAGAATTACCACAAGAGATATCAGTGAGTTAGTGGCTAAGGAGATCGTACATGTCTGAAGCAAGATCCTGGTGTAACACCCACCATGCAGCAGATGGAGGCAGGAAGTGGTAGCAGTCTTCACTACTGTGAGAGAGTGAAGTTACCACTTGTAGGGGGACCAGACATCAGATTGGCCCATCAGTTAACAAAGAAACAAGCAAAGGGGCACACCCCTCATCGCCTCTTTGATAAGCTATCTTGGTGGAGAAATTCTGATCTAAAGATTAGAGCCGTCTCCTAGCTGGGGCCTGGGACAAGTATGTGAAAATGTCAGTCAACTGAATAAAGTGTAGGTGAAGCAGGCACTGGTTCAGCAGGGATGTATGTATGTGAAAGTCGCTCAGTCATGTCTGACTCTTGGCTACCCCATGGACTCTAGCCCAATAGGTAACTCCATTTGTCGGATTTTCCAGGCAAGAATACCGGAGTGGATTGCCATTTCCTTCTCCAGGGGATCTTCCTGACCCAAGGATAGAAACCAGGTCTCCCGCATTGCAGGCAGACTCTTTCCTGTCTGAACCACCCAAGGGATACAGATAGCAAGAAAACAGCCATCTTGGGTGGCCTGATCACGGACTTAGGGTTGCAAAAACTATCTGGATATAGATGTCTCTCAATGAAAATGGCTGGGAGTGTGAGTGCTTGCGGTATTCTGGACAGACGGTGCGGTAAAACTGGACAGAACCAGTTTTCAGACACCTGATGGAATGAAGCTATGAAAGAGGATATTGAGTTGAATTTGTGAAGTGTAATGTCAGATTTCTTGCCAGTTTAGTTTGGACAAAGATTGTAGCCATTTGCAGAAGGAATGTAATCTTAGAATTAAAATATTCTAAATTATTTGAGAGGTGGAAACCACTCTTAACATTAAAAGATAGGGACTCATAACAATATCCTGTAACAGATAATTAAACATTTTATTATTGGTAAATGTGATAAGTAAAAAGAAAAGGATAAAAGAAAAATAGTAGTATCTCCAGCTTTTGGATTGTAGAACCTGATGGGAATCTCAAGATACTGTTTCTCTAAAACAGGAAAGGGAACAGTGTCAAGTATAAAAATCAAATGCTAGACTTGAATTGTCTTAGTTTTATGTAGGATATAGCACAGGGGATTTAAAAGTGTACAAAAAAGAGAAAATTGTAAAAAAAAAAAAAAAAAATTGCTGACCATTATCTGTATATAAATATTATCAAGGGGTGCCAATTGCTAAAAAATTAATGAGAAAAATATCATCATCCAAAATTATTCAGTTTTAGTGGCATTTATGTATTTCCAGTTTTACTCATTGATTGAACGTATTTGTCATTTTCTTTAATAAAAGATAACAAAGCAATACTCTATGCATTCATGCTCATCACATACTTCTCTTTCTTTTTCCCTAGTTATAAACTGTTACATCTAATCATTGGCATTAGACAGAATTGGATCCTAGAAAACAAAATGCTTATTTAAATAAGATAATTTAGCCATTTATTCCTAAAGTTTAATGTTCTAAAAAAATGGTTATTATAAGTGCAAATTTCAGAGACCTTTTTTGTATGATAAGTTGAAGTTGTATAATTTGATTTTAAACAACTTTGTCATGTGTGTTCCTTTTTACATAGAAAAAAAAGAATGAGGCTGTCTTTTAGTCTTCTATTTCCAATGTTGTTTTTAAGAGTGGCAATCCCTTGCAAAATGTTAGTCTCAAGCTACACTGCAAGAATCTATTTTTATAGAAGGAAATATCCTTCTGTATGATCCTCAAATGAAAAGCTGTCATCCGTCTTCTGAATAGGCTTTATCCCTCCTTCAATGGCTAGTTTTTGAAACTGCTGATGACTAGAAGCAATTCTTTATAACTCCCTAAATAAAGACATCAGTCTATCAGCAAAAAACAGTACATGAGCTGGAAGGGGCAGCTGTCTCCAAGGGGGTGGGGGATGGGGAAGAAGAGCACTTACCAGCTTAGTTAAAAGCTGCTCAGTGTTATTATTGAGTGTGTGTCAATGTGATGTGTCCTTACAATTTAAAATGCTGCTTCAAGCAAAAGTTTTTTCTTCTTTTTTCTTAATTTATGCTATATTAACCTAAGTATATAAATTCTTCTGTGCAAAAGATTCATACCCTACCATCAAAGGTAATTAAAGTCGAAAAGGAAACTTCAAAGCCAGAATGAGAACTGAATCTTAAAGTGATCAGTTCATTTTAGGATTAAAGAAAAAGCATTATTCAGAATTTCTTAGAGAAAAGCAAAGGTGAAGCAAAAAAGTCTATAATGCCTCATCCACATATCTCACCCTCTCGTACCCTGATGTTGCCTCTTCATTGTGTTCTTTATGTGAAATAAGATATATTATAATTAGAATCATTGAAAAGGTACCAGTGTGATATGCTATTCAAAAGTGATTGGATAGAGTAAGAATTTATCTTTCATGTAGCTTATAAATTTTCTTTATAGAATCCCCTTATTTTTCCCACTGCTTATTGGAAAGGTTTAAGGATCTTCTTTTTATTCCCCATATTTTGAAAAGTCATAAAAATGTCCCTTGGTATAGCATCGGACACAACTGAAGCGACTTAGCTGCTGCAGCAGCATAGATCTTTTAAAAATCTGTTTTTGCTGGGCATTTTAGTTTAGGTTGTATAATATGTAAACTCATGTTGTCTAGTCCTAGGAAATGTCTTAAAATTATTTCACTGAAGACTTCTTCTCTTCCATTTTTCTCTTTCTCTCTGTTGGCTCTATCAGATGGGTCTCCTAGTATTCCACTCGTTTTTTTCCACTATTTAGTCTCTCTCTGTCTTTCTGTTTCTCTCCCTTCTGTCTGTCTATCTCTCTCTCTCACACACACACACACAATCTTTTCTATTAAACCTGGTTATGAAATGAAGTATTAGTAAGATATTTGATAGCATGATCCTTTTCCCTTAGTCTTCCTTTTACTTTTTGTGGTGAGCTATAGATAGGTGGATAGATAGAGATAAATTTTAAGCTGAAAACTCAGATTTCTCCATTAAATGATTTTCTTTTATCATTCTCTGATGAGGTGTTTATTTCCTGAGCTCATATTAATTTATCAGAACCCCTAATCAAATACTGCAAATTTGTTGACTGTCAATTTCCTATGACATTCTCTTTTTGTTCTCTTTTTCCAGAAAGTTTTCTTGACTTATTTTTAAAATTATTTTGAATTTTTAGTTTCTTCTTTTGTATTTTTAACTTTGAGGAGAGCTTTCTGCTGTTCTCTGATTATATACCTTTTTTTCTGTTATAACTTGCTTTTATTTCATAACTGTAAGTTCACTTTGTGAACTGTGTGTCAATTCTACCTTCTCTATTATTTCTATTGTCTACTTGTTGATTTTGCTTTTTGTTGTTTGACTTGATTTGTTTATACTCTTCTCTGGTTTTCATTCTAGATAATGCAGTATCTATTCTATTAATATTTGAGAATAAATCACCAACAGTTAATGATAAAGTCTGGTGTATAGATACACATATCAGAGAACTTTTAAACAGTCCCTTTTAGTGTGTTATAACTGTTTGGAGGGCTTCACTGGTGGCTCAGTGGGAGAAAATCTGCCTGCATTACTGGATACATGGGTTCAATCCCCAGATCAGGAAGATCTCCTGAAAAAGAAAATGGCAACCTCCCTCAGTATTTTTGCCTAGGAAATCCAATGGAGAGAGGAGCCTGGCAGGCTACAGTAATGGGGTTGCAAAAAAAGCTGATATGAGTTAGTAACTAAAAAACAGGGGAATGATCTTGTTACTGTATAAGGAGAATTAACACACATGAATATTGGGTATGGCATTTTTCTTGGTACATTTATTTTCTCCATATATGAATACTCCTTTTGCTGGCCAGTGTTCTAACTTATCTATCAGAGTTTTGTAAACACAGTAAGGAAAGTGAATCAGAGGAGGGAATAGATTTCACCCTTCAATTTGTACTATAGCCATTATTTGCCAGGTAGTATATGTGTGTGTGTTTATATATCTATATATTTAAATATATGATACATATGAAGAATACCAACCTGAAGCATATGAATATAAAATACCTGAATCTAGACCAGTGTGGTCATTTTCTAAAGTTATGCTTTCCTTACACAATGTGACTACATCTTTTTTGCCAGCTAGAGAGGAAGTATAATAACCATTCTGAAAAACTGCTGGCCTCCTAGAAGTATTTCCACTACATGACTGTGCATTAGAATCAACTGGAGGGTGTTCATTTACTATTTACTAATATTTGACTATTCTCCAAACCATGTATATTAAGTCAGAATGAAGCTCTGAGATCAGCTATTATAATTTTTATTTTACACATTATTCTAATGCAGCTGACCAGTGAGAAGCATATTGTAATAAATAGTCAATAATAAAGCCCTTATAAAAATTATCAGATATATCGTAGCAGTAAGAAAGTAATACATTAGAAAAATTTCCTTCCAAATTCTAATTCTTTAAACTGGAATTCTTCTAGGAAGTGTTTATTTCTGTGTCAAAAAAAACAGAGTGAAAAAGGAGTAAAAAATACAAAGTTTATTTCTCTCCAGTGAAGCGCTCTGAAAAGCATCATAGTGAAGAATTTTGAGGCTGAGTTTATCAACTCAGGCTTTGGTCAGTGTTATCAAAGTAATGAAAAATGAGGATTTGCAACCTTGGTCATTGACCACATGATCAGACAATCTAAATTATTGTTCGTAGAGTATCAGGAAAACATGCATGTATATTTTAAGTTAGTAGTCAATAACTAAAGTCAATAGACAAGTATTTTTCTAACTTCCTTAATCCTTAATATTCACTTGGTATATTTGTTAAAAGTATTTCTGAGCCTAGTAAAATTCACTACACCTCAGAATTTAGACTCTAAGTAATATTAATCAATATGTGTATTTTTAGCAAATGCTTCCTGATTTTTTTTTTACAGGTTTTCCTATTAAATGGTAGTGATACAGAATTCTGTTATTTCACTGTATCATTATTTTCATGATACATAATTCTATTGTTTCCTGTTGACCAATCATGATAAGCTCTTCCCCGGTAGCTCAGCTGGTAAAGAATCCACCTGTAATGCAGGAGACCCTGATTTGAGTACTGGGTTGGGAAGATCACCTGCAGAAGAGCTAGGCTACCCACTCCAATATTTAGGGCTTCCCTGGTGGCTCAGACAGTAAAGAATTGATCTGCAGTGTGAGAGACCTGACTTAGATCCCTGGATTGGGAAGATCCCCTGGAGGAGGGTATGGCAACCCACTCCAGCATTCTTGCCTGGAGAATCACTATGGACAGAGGAGCCTGGTGGGCTACAGTTCATGGGGTCTCAAAGAGTCGGACAAGACAGCAAATAAGCACACAATCATGATAAAAGTATTCTATTAAGCAAAAATTACAGTAGCAGAAGACATTTATCAGTTTTCACGATCAATAGGCAGACAAAAAAAAGGCAATTACAATGGAAGCCCATGATGGAAACATGATTAACCTAACAATACAAAATAATTACATACAATTTGGGTGGTTAAATAGAATGATGTGGTAAATGGAATTGCATATATGCACATATTTTCATCTCTCTATCCAGTCTATGTCTTTTGGCTCATGCATTTAATCCATTTATGTCTAAGGTAATTATCAATATGTATGTTCCTATTACCATTTTCTTAATTGTTTTTATATAGGTCTTTTTATATAGGTCTTTTCTTTCTCTTGTGTTTCCTGCTTAGAGAAGTTCCTTTAGCATTTTCTGTAAAGCTGTCTGGGTGCTGCTGAATTTTCTTAACTTTAGCTTGTTTGAAAAGTTTTTGATTTCTCTGCCAAATCTGAACAAGAATCTTGCTGGATAAAATATTCTTGGTTGTAGGTTCTTCTGTTTCATCACTTTAAATATATAATGCCTTTCCCTTCTGACTTTTAGAGTTTCTGTAGAGAAATCAGTAGATAACCTTATGGAAGTCTCCTTGTACTTTATTTGTCACTTTTCCCCTATTGCTTTTATTATTTAACTTTGTGTTTAATTTTTGTCAGTTTGATTTCTATGTGCCTCAGTGTGTTCCTCCTTGGGTTTATCCTGACTGAGACTCTCTGTGCTTCCTGGACTTGGTTGACTATTTCCTTTCCCATGTTAAGGCATATTTCTGTTATTATCTCTTCAATATTTTCTCAGATCTTTCTTCTCTCTCGTCTTATTCTGGAAACCCTATATTGTTAATGTTGGTGTGTTTAATGTCCCATAGATCTCTTAGGTTGTCTTTTTTTCATTCTTTTTTTTTCTATAATGTGTTCTGTGGCCTGATTTCCACCATTCTGTCTTCCTGGTCATTTATCTGTTCTTCTGCCTCCATTATTCTGCTATTGATTCTTTCTAGTGTATTGTTCATCTCTGTTTGTTCTTTAGTTCTTCTAAGTCTTCGGTAAACAGAGACCATCTCTGTTCTTCCATCTTCACTGTTTTTCTGAGACCTTGGATCATCTTCACTATCATTTTTCTAAGTTATTTTTCTGGAAGATTACCTATTTCCTCTTCATTTAATTTTTTTTTTTTCTGGGGTTTTATCTCATCTCTTCATCTAGGATATAACTCCAATTTTTCATCATGATTAACTTTCTGTAATGTGGTTTTTGTTCTAGCCACTGTGGGGTTGTGATTCTTCTTGCTTCTTCTGGCTGGGCCCTTCCAGGACTGTTGCTGCCAGTGCCCCTGTCCCTGCAGTGAGCCACTGCAGACCCGCCCAGTAGATATGGGATTTGTTTTTATTGCAATTATATCCCTCCTGCCATCTCATCACAGCTTCCTTTTTGTCTTTGGGCGTATCTTTTCTTGGTGTGTTCCAGCGCCCTCCTGTGAATGATTGTTCAACAGCTAGCTGCACTTTTGGTGCTCTTGTAAGAGGAGATGAGCACATCTCTTTCTACTCTGCCATCTTGAACTAGATGTCTGCCTATGGCTTTTAACAATAGATGTATTTGGAATAACCATGTGCTAGATACCCAACTTCACAATATCAGGTAATTTTGCTTCTTTTTTTCTTTTTCATTTTGGAGTTTTCTTTCCATACTGCTTGACACGGAGGAACTCTATGTGTAATTATGGGTTAGTAACTTTTTGCACAGTAGTGTAAATTGCCTGCTAAAGGATAAGTTTATACTTAGATATAAATCAGTTATATTTATTGTCTAACTGAAATATTTGGAATTAACTTTCTCTTAATTATCATTTTATGCATTAAATTTAGACTTTATTGTTGCTTTAGTTATTTTTCTCCAAGTCTTTAATTCTGTGGACTGAGTATAACTCTTCTTAACTACATTACTTTTCCCTCATGATGTGGAAGTTTTAAATCTAAGTTGCATTGCATTCAAATTTAACTTGAAGTTTAAAAAAGAACTTCAACATAAATATCTTTGTCTGTTTCTCTAATTATAAGCATTGAAATTGTATTCTGTTTTAAAATATCTTGTAGGATAAAATTAGAAAATTACTATCTTTTGTCTTGCTAAATTTCTTAAATTAAATGCCCCAAGAATGAGTGGATTTTAATTACAAGTATTATTTTTATTATTTCTCTATGTGACAGGCATTTGTCTTATTTTAGTTTTGTCTCCATTGAGAATATCTTATACAAAGAATTATCACTTGTTAATCTTTCCACATGATAAAGCCATAGGAATACTTCTCTGAACAATTAGTGATTATATCTAACTGATCCATGATGGAATCTATGTGTAATTTGGAAAGAGTTTTTAGTTCTTTACTCATTTAGAAGATGGAAAACCAACAGTATATTCTCTCTGTAGCTGTTCTAATTCCATATTTATTTTGTAGACCATTTATTCAAATATGATTACTTATACATGGTTGTTATGTGATTAAATAAATTTAAGTGATTGCAAACATAATCTAGACTGGACTGGACTGGTAAAATGGAATTAGAAATTTTGGTGTCAGTATGGATAATAGTATGCAATAATTTGAAGAAGGCAATGGCACCCCACTCCAGTACTCTTGCCTGGAAAATCCCATGGATGGAGGAGCCTGGTAGGCTGCAGGGCATGGGATCTCGAAAAGTCAGACACTACTGAACGACTTCACTTTCACTTTTCACTTTCATACATTGGAGAAGGAAACGACAACCCACTCCAGTGTTCTTGCCTAGAGAATCCCAGGGATGGGTGAGCCTGGTGGGCTGCCGTCTATGGGGTCGCACAGAGTCAGACATAACTGAAGTGACTTAGCAGCAGCAGGAGCAACATGCAATAATTTATATATATTTAGAAGACAGAAGCATTCAAAGACGAATCAAGAAGTTTCAAGTTGGCCAACTTGTACTCTCTTATCTAAAAGAAGTTGCATCTAAATATGATTTGGTCCACATTGTACAGAGAATGAAATTCTTCTGACTCTGACTTCTAACTTTGACTGTGAGAACAGTCTTAAAATTCAGGATTATTTTGTCTGAAATCAAGTTCCCAGCAAATTTACCTTCTCTTTGCTGACAACTGATCTCATTTTCTGAGTGACTGCTTTTCCCAAGTTTCCTGATTTGAATATTTCACTTTTTCCTGTCTATTTAACAGTGCTCATTTTAAAAAGTCTACCTAAAATTCTGGGTCCTCACAAATGCCTTCTATGAATATATTATTTGTGATGATCTTATTCTCCTCCAACTCTGATGACATGTGTTCAAACAAGAATTTAACTCATTTTTCATTAAAAACATTATTGAGGTACATATAGATTCACAAATAGTTATAATAAATAATACAGAAAGAGCACACCAAGACTTGTATTGATAATAGACCACTGCTCTTATTCAAAGTTCCTTAATTTTACTTGCATTCATTTGTGTGTGTGTATGTATGTGTCTTGATATTGCTTGTCTCTGATATTACTTA
The DNA here is from genome assembly GCA_006410615.1 of Neotragus moschatus. Classification (NCBI taxonomy): domain Eukaryota; kingdom Metazoa; phylum Chordata; class Mammalia; order Artiodactyla; family Bovidae; genus Neotragus; species Neotragus moschatus. Next base: position 662,475 of record SJYA01001456.1, read on the forward strand.
CTTCTTATACATCATCTTACTCTCTACATATAGGTGATAGCACTTGGGACCAAAGGTTATGCTATATTTCTTATTAGGTGACTGAAACTGCATTCAAACACATTACTTTATAGACAGAATTCATGTAATCAATGATATTGATTGGTTGATTGGTCAGGTAAATGGGCTGAGTATTTTCCTTCATTTCTCTGTTTGAGCTTTGAAGACAGAAGCCATTACTTCTCAGTCAGTGATCTTCAGCTATATATACTATAAAGCTATAAAAATCACCAAGGATATTTTGAATAATAACTTTTCTCAAATTGGAATTCCTTGCTTGGTAGATGTGGGGTTGGTTCTGGGGAACTGTAGTTCTGTAGGTTTGTCTGATGAGAGTCTGGCTTTAATGTAGAGCCCTAAGCCATCTGATTTTATACCAGAATACTCTTTAGAGATTGAAAAATCAGAAGGAAATCCTAGTGTGCTCATTTCTAGAATGTGATAAAGGTGAGTTCAGTTCAGTTCATTTCAGTCACTCAGTCGTGTCCAGCTCTTTGTGAACCCATAGACTGCAAAACGCCAGACCTCCCTGTCCATCACCAACTATCAGAGTTTACTCTAATGCATGCCCATTGAATCAATGATGCCATCCAACTATCTCATCCTCTGTTGTCCCCTTCTCCTGCATCCTTGAAACTTTCCCAGCATCAAGGTCTTTTCCAATGAGCCAGTTCTTTGCATCAGTTGGCCAAAGTATTGGAGTTTCAGCTTCAACATCCATCCTTCCAATGAATATTAAGGACTGAGTTCCTTTAGGATGCACTGGTTGGTTCTCCTTGCAGTCCAAGCGACTCTCCAGAGTCTTCTCCAACACTACAGTTTAAAAGCAGCATTTCTTCAGTGCTCAGCTTTCTTTACAGTCCAACTCTCACATCCATACATGACTACTGGAAAAGCCATAGGTTTGACTAGACAGATTTTTGTTGGCAAAGTAGTCTCTGCTTTTTGATATGCTATCTAGGTTGGTTTTAGCTTTTCTTCCAAGGAGCAAGTGTCATTTAATTTCATGGCTGCAGTCACCATCTGCAGTGATTTGGGAGCCCTCAAAAATAAAGTCTGCCAGTTTCCACTGTTAAAGGTAGGACGGTATAAATGAACTGTGTGACACATGAAGGATTACAGTATTACAGAAATTTTTTGGTATCCTGACTTTATCACAGTATCTTGAGTATATTCACTAACCTGAAAAAGAACATACCATGTCTGCAAAAATTTCAAACTTGTGTGTTAATTTATACATGCTATATGATTTTCCTTTGGTTTATTTTATTCTTCTTTATTACACTGGTATAAAGAGCATCATGTTCCTACAACCAGAAATTATGAAATCTAAATTTAAAAATTAAAAGTAGAATTTTCATAAGCATATTAAAAAACTCATGAAATCTCAAGCTTAAACTGTGTATTGATAAGAAATAAATTACTGAAAATGATTTTAAATACTGGATTATTTGTGGCATCAAAATAAAAATATCATCAACATATGTTTAGAGCTCTTTGTACCCTACAGTTCAGTTCAGTTCAGTTCAGTCACTCAGTCATGTCCAACTCTTTGCGACCCCATGAATCCTAGCATGCCAGGCCTCCCTGTCCATCACCATCTCCCAAAGTTCACTCAAACTTATATCCATCGAGTCGGTGATGCCATCCAGCCATCTCATCCTCTGTTGTCCGCTTCTCCTCCTGCCCCCAATCCCTCAAAGCATCAGAATCTTTTCCAGTGAGTCAAATCTCCCCATGAAGAGGCCAAAGTAATGGAGTTTCAGTTTTAGCATCATTCCTTCCAATGAACACCTAGGGATGATCTCCTTTAGAATAGACTGGTTGGATCTCCTTGCAGTCCAAGGGACTCTCAAGAGTCTTCTCCAACACCACAGTTCAAAAGCTTTAGTTCTTTGGCGCTCAGCTTTCTTCACAGTCCAAGTCTCTCATCCATACATGACCACTGGAAAAACCATAGCCTTAACTAGACAGACCTTTATTGGCAAAGCAATGTCTCTGCTATTCAATATGTTATATAGATTGGTCACAACTTTTCTTCCAAGGAGTAAGTGTAATGGTAAGTTTCATGGCTGCAGTCACTACCTACAGTGATTTTGAAGACCCCAAAATAAAGTCTGACACTGTTTCCACTGTTTCTCCATCTATTTCCCATGAAGTCATGGGACCAGATGCCATGATCTTCATTTTCTGAATGTCGAGCTTTAGGCCAACTTTTTCACTCTCCTCTTTCACTTTCATCAAGAGGCTCTTTAGTTCCTCTTCACTTTCTGCCTTGAGATTGGTGTCATCTGCATATCTGAGGTTATTGATATTTCTCCTGGCAATCTTGATTCCAGTTTGTGCTTCTTCCAGTCCAGGGTTTCTCATGATGTACACTGCATATAAGTTAAATAAGTAGGGTGACAATATCCAGCCTTGATGCACTCCTTTTCCTATTTGGAACCAGTCTGTGTTCCATGTCCAGTTCTAACTGTTGCATTTACAAATATTAAATTATTTTGACATTATTAACAACCATTTATGCAGGTAAACATAAAGATGTAAAGCAGAACAAAAAGAATAAGTGTTTGAAACATATTAATTATATTTTAATTATTATTATATCAGTATATAAAGCATCAGTTCAGTTCAGTTCAGTCGCTCAGTCGTGTCCGACTCTTTGTGCCCCGTGAATCGCAGCACACCAGGCCTCTCTGTCCATCACCAACTCTAAGAGTTCACTCAGGCTCACAACCATCGAGTCAGTGATACCATCCAGACATCTCATCCTCTGTGGTCCCATTCTCCTCCTGCCCCCAGTCCCTCCCAGCATCAAAGTCTTTTCCAATGAGTCAACTCTTCGCATGAGGTAGCCCAAAGTACTGGAGTTTCAGCATTAGCATCGTTCCTTCCAAAGAAATCCCAGGGCTGATCTTCTTCAGAATGGACTGGTTGGATCTCCTTGCAGTCCAAGGGACTCTCAAGAGTCTTCTCCAACACCACAGGTCAAAAGCATCAATTCTTTGGCACTGAGCCTTCTTCACAGTCCAACTCTCACATCCATACATGACTACTGGAAAAACCATAGCCTTGACTAGATGGACCTTAGTCGGCAAAGTAATGTCTCTGCTTTTGAATATGCTGTCTAGGTTGGTCACAACTTTTCTTCCAAGGAATAAGCGTCTTTTGATTTCATGGCTACAGTCATCATCTGCAGTGATTTTGGAGCCCTGAAAAATAAAGTCTGTCACTGTTTCCACTTTTTTCCCTTCAGTTTGCCATGAAGTGCTGGGACGGGATGCCAAGACCTTCAGTTTTTGAATGCTGNACATGACTACTGGAAAAACCATAGCTTTGACTAGATGGACCTTTGTTGGCAAAGTAATGTCTGTGCTTTTTAATATGCTGTCTTGGTTGGTCACAACTTTTCTTCCAAGGAATAAGCGTCTTTTGATTTCATGGCTACAGTCATCATCTGCAGTGATTTTGGAGCCCTGAAAAATAAAGTCTGACACTGTTTCCACTGTTTCCACATCTATTTCCCATGAAGTGATGGGACCAGATGCCATGATCTTTGTTTTCTGAATGTTGAGCTTTAAGCCAACTTTTTCAGTCTTCTCTTTTACTTTCTTCAAGAGGCTTTTTAGTTCCTTCTTCTTCACTTTCTGCCATGAAGGTGGTGTCATCTGCATATCTGAGGTTATTGATATTTCTCCCAACAATCTTGATTCCAGGTTGTGTTTCTTCCAGTCCAGCGTTTCACATGACGTACTCTGCATCAGTTCAGTTCAGTTCATTTGCTCAGTCGTGTCTGAATCTTTGCAACCCCATGAATCGCAGCACGTCAGGCCTCCCTGTCCATCAACAACTCCCGGAGTTCACTCCAACTAATGCCCATCGAGTCAGTGATGCCATCCAGCCTTCTCATCCTCTGTTGCCCCCTTCTCCTCCTGCCCCCAATCCCTCCCAGCATCAGAGTCTTTTCCATTGAGTCAGCTCTTTACATGAGGTGGCCAAAGTACTGGAGCTTCAGCTTTAACATCATTCCTTTAAAAGAAATCCCAGGGCTGATCTCCTTCAGAATGGACTGGTTGGATCTCCTTGCAGTCCAAGGGACTCTGAAGCGTCTTCTCCAACACCACAGTTCAGAAGTATCAATTCTTCAGTGCTCAGCCTTCTTCACAGTTCAACTCTCACATCCATACATGACTACTGTAAAAACCATAGCCTTGACTAGATGGAACTTAGTTGGCAAAGTAATATCTCTGCTTTTGAATGTGCTATCTAGGTTAGTCATAACTTTTCTTCCAAGGAGCAAGCGTCTTTTAATTTCATGGCTGCAGTCACCATCTGCAGCGATTTTGGAGCCCAGAAAAATAAAGTCTGACACTGTTTCCACTGTTTCCCCATCTATTTGCCATGAAGTGATGGGACTGGATGTCATGATCTTCGTTTTCTGAATGTTGAGCTTTAGGCCAACTTTTTCACTCTCCTCTTTCACTGTCATCAAGAGGCTCTTTAGTTCTTCTTCACTTTCTGCCATAAGGATGGTGTCATCTGCATATCTGAGGTTATTGATATTTCTCCAGGCAATCTTGATTCCAGCTTGTGTTTCTTCCAGTCCAGCATTTCTCATGATGTACTCTGCATAGAAGTTAAATAAGCAGGGTGACAATATACAGCCTTGACGTACTCCTTTTCCTATTTGGAACCAGTCTGTTCCATATCCAGTTCTAACTGTTGCTTCCTGACCTGCATACAGATTTCTCAAGAGGCAGGTCAGATGGTCTGGTATTCATACACTATACTACAACATTCAGTTTAATATATAACTATACATTGTTGTATAAAAGCATACACTATATGTGTTATATATATTTATAGGTATTATATTCTTTTTTATTGCCATTTTATTTTATTTTTGTAACTTTAAACTTTTTAGTTTATATTGGAATATAGACCCTGATATTGAGATATATTAAGGGAAGGAGGAGAAGGGAGCAACAGAGCCTCCTTCTGGTTGGATGGCATCTGGTTGGATGATTGGATGGCATCATTGAGTCAATGGACATGAGTTTGAGCAAACTCTGGGAAATAGTGAAAGACAGGGAAGCCTGGCATGCTGGAGTCCATGTGGTCACAAAGAGTCGGGCATGACTGAGTGACTGAACAACAGCAACATAGCCAATTTACCAACATTGTGGTAGTTTGAGGTGAACAACGAAGGGACTTAGCCATACATATACATGTATCTGAGTCCCCTAAACTCTCCTCCATCCAGGCTGCCACAAAACATTGAGTAGAGTTCCATGTGCTATACAATAGATCTTTGTTGATTATCCATATTAAATATAGCAGTATGTACATGACCTTACCAAAGTTCATAATTATTCCTCCCCCCTTGCAACCATAAGTTCATTTTCTAAGTCTGTGAGTCTATTTACCTATATGTTTTGTAAGTAAGTTCATTTATATCATTTCTTTTTAGATTCCACATATAAGGGATGTCATATGATATTTCTCCTTCCATGTCTGACTTCCCTCAGTATGAAGCTCTCTAGGTCCATCCATGGTGCTGCAAATGGCATTATTTCATTCTTTTTAATCTCTGAATATCATTGCATTGTATATATGTGCCACTTTATCTATTCCTCTGTCAATGGACATTTAGGTTGCTTCCATGTCTTAGGTATTATAAACAGGGCTGCAATGAACACTGGGGTGCATGTATCTTTTTGGACCATGTTTTTCTTCAAGTATACACTGAGGAGATTATTTTAACATAGCTTGCTTAGAAGTAGTATATAAAAGATATCTAAATTAGGTACAGTAATTATCCTTATAAGGATAATGATTAATATATGTAATTATAGTAATACCTGATTCTTTAAGATGGAAAATCTAAAATCTTTGCTAAAGGGTTCCCTAGATCAAAATGGAAAAATCCATAGTAGAAATAAAAAAGACTGTAATACTTAATAAGGGACTTTTAACTGAAATTTGATATATAATTACATATATTTAAGTTATTCTAGCAATCAAGAACAAAGAGTAGTAGAATATAAACATAAGAACCATTTATCTATATAAAGTTTTTATGTTATTTTATTTAACTGAGAAATGGAAACACTTTTCTTTTCAATATTGCTGAAACCAGACTCTAAGCAGGTCAACAGAAGGATTACTTTCAGTATGGGGAGAAAAGAAATACTTCCTTTGAATTGTTTGAGTAAAGTCAAAATAAGACATCTAGTTCTCTGAAATGATAACCTTTTGTGAATATACAGTGTAACATTATCTGCCTGAAACAATTAAATAATTGAGTAAAATATTATTGGATTGGCCAAAAAGTTCACTTGGGTTTTCCTGTACCATCTTATCAAAAAACTCAAATGAACTTTTTGGCCAACCCAATCGTGTGGAATCATGATAAATTAATAAACTGCTTATAATACAAAGTACAGTATAAGGAAAATAGACTATTTGTCAGTTTATAAAATAATCACTTTTGAAACTTTACAAAGATTAAAAATATCACATAGAAAATTATTGATATGATTATATTTTAGATTTTATATATAAAAATAATAAAAAGAATCAAAAGGGCAGATATACATTTTTATTAAAAGTTAATTTTATAGGATTATTTTAATAAATATGAAAAGTTTACTCATTATATAATTAGCAAGTAGTACAAACAATAGAAATAAAATTACTCATGATAAATAACATCTATTAATAAAATAGGTTACTAAAGCCAGTAATCAGTATATAAAAATTCAAGCAGTTTTGAGGTACTTTTTAAAAACTGTTGGATTACCCGCAACACTAATTCACAGATATTTTATAACTGTAGACCACTGAATTTGATAAAATAGTTTATTTGTTGTTTGAAACAATTTATCAAAATATTTTCAATGATTATGTTCATATTGATTAAGCATGCAACTGTATGGAACTTATCTCAGAGAAATAAACACATTTTTTTCAAGAGATAAAAAGTTTGTTGCATGAATTAATTTGCTTCATAAATAAATAAAAACAACCTAAATATCCTAAAGCTGTTGAAAAACTAGATTTTATTGCTTTGAACTCATGGTATATTGGATAGTAATTAAAATTAAAATCATAAAGCCAACTCTAAAGCATGAAAACATGTATTAGATAACATGAAAAATAATCACAAGACAAAATTGAAAATATGATTATAAAAAGTTAAGTAATATACCCTCACATATGGACATATTAGTTTTCATTTTATGTGTGGGCTTACATTTCTACCCTTTTTACAAAATTATTAAAATCATATCACTGTAAAAAATAACATATTGTTATTACATTTTTACCATCAAGGGGAAAAAGTGCTATTTCAGAAAACTGCACAAAAACAGAATCTTTCAATAAAGCAGGTATATAACCTAGTTAAATTTGCTTAAAATTGTTAGAAAGCCTACATCATAACAAAACTTAAAAAGAAAGATAACAGATGTTAACTTTATTTCTTGGCTGCATGATTTCATAAGGTAATCTTTTTATACAATAAATTAATGTCATAAAAGATGTAGACTGCAGATGTATTGTTGGTTAAGTATAATAAATGTCAAACAGAATGGAAATAGTTAGCAAAGGAAATCATTTGTATACAAAAACCATGCATGTATAATTTCCACACACATAGTTAAATTAAAAGAAAACAAATCAATGAAGAACAAACTCTAATATATAACATTTACTCTGTAGTGGAATAATGTACAGAAAATATCTGTTCTGAAAGAAAAACTTTTTTAAAGTTTAATGTCATTGCAGGCATTAGACTTTACAAAGATAGGAGAATGCTTTTTAATGAATGTGAAGTAATATTTCAAGGGAACACTATTCTCTAATAGAAAGTTACTATTCATAGAAACTAATTATAAGAGGATTTCACTAATTTTAAAGGTGTCTGACCAAGGTGAAAAATTAACAATGAATCATATTGCCATTGGCTGATCATCTGGTGATGTGCCGGCGCTTCATCAAGTGTGTGCCTAAGAAATGGAGTTTACTGACCCACTTGCCACAGATGCATTCACCACAAGATTGCTGGGTGTGTGCTTGTAGAATATCAAATTATTAAATGGCATATTTAAAAGTCCTAAATTTCAGTGAATTTTTTTCCCTCTTCACTAAGATATTCGTAATTCTTTAAGGTGACAAGTAATTACTCAGTGATTAAGTGACAGGCTAATTAGCTAACGCTGCATTTGTACTTTCATAATTCAAAAGAAATGTAAATGAATCAGTCATTAATAAAAATAAATTTTGATTGGATTGGTTTCCTTGAGATTAAAAATCTGTTTTTTTTCCAAAATTTTTTCATCAATAGGGAATATAAAAATTCTGACCATTTAAGTTTTCTAGTTTTTATCCAGATACTTTATGTGAAAATCTAATTGGCTTCATATCTTCATAGCTTAGGTCAGATTTGGTAATGTTTTGGCAAAATGTACTACTGATGAGTCAATATGGGAAAAAATAACAAAATGTTTCTAAAACATACTTTATTTTTGAAGTAAAGAAATCTAAGTTTCTATATTGGTACTATATCTTGTTCAGAAAAATCACTGTATATTTTTTAAAAGGCTCAAAACAAATACAAGATTTTTCACCTCAAAACAGAAAAATCCTAAATTAGCACTTTTCCATAATATACAAAGAAATTGATTAGTGTAAAATAAATGGGATTTCTACAGGGAACAATCCACAAAAATCAAAAAATAAGAGAAATATTTTTAATGTTGATATTTAAAGTTTGACAAGCTTATTAAATTTCATTTAACATCATTTCCTAAATGATGTTTAATAAATGATGTATATGCTTTAAGTAAAATTTTTTGCCAAGTTTTTCTCATTAAATATATTTTCTATATAGCTACATTTTTTGAAAGAGAAAGATTCTTGTTTAAAGAATAAGAATGATACCTTAAACCTCCAGTATTTGTAAAAAAACGTTGTCAGTTTTTTATTTGCCAGAGGTTTTCCAATTGTGAGTGTGTATGTGTTTATTTTTTCCTGTTTAATTATAGCTTTATTATACAGCATTCTTGGTGTTTGTACCAATAGGCTATATCTATATATTTTAATTATGGTAAAATATAAATAACCTAAGATTTACCATTTTAATCATTCTTAAATGTACAATTGAGTGGCATTATGTACATTCACATTGTTGTACAACCATCATCACTATTTCCAGAACTTTCTCATCATCCCAAACAGAAACTCTGTGCCCATTAAGCAGTAACTCCCCCTTTCCTTTCCCCTCACTTCCTGCCAATCTCTATTCTACTTTGTCTCTACTTCTTTTGTGTATGTGTTTTCTAACAAAGGAGAACAAAATCTCTCAGCACACTTGGTGTGGTGTCTGTTATTTTTAGCCAGATTTATATATGTATATATGCTTCTTTTTCTACTAAGAGAAAATAGTAACCTGGTATAGTCAGAAGAAAATTCATGGATAGGATCTACTGAGACTACTTGTTACAGCAGTTCAATACTACAGGTTGATTAACTTGTTATGCATATATTATACTTATTTAATTTACATTTAAGAATGTTTTCCAAATTAGCTCTCAAGATAGAATTTTCTTTTACTGATGTCTTTTTTTCATAGCTCTTTGCAATCTCTGAAAATCATTCTGTCTTCTTATATTCTGCTTGTGAGATTATTTCTAATGTACCTCCTGGGAAATATTCTCTTTGAAATTGGCAGCACTTAATGAAAAATATATACATATTCATAATTAAAAGGAAGATACTGAAAAATATTGCTTGTATATAATCACTCTGAGCAGAAGAATTATTTTGAACATGAAAGAAATCATTAACTGTAAATAATCCAGGGATCAAAGATCTGAGGAGGAGAGAAAGAAAAGTGGGCTAGAGGGCAGACTCTCTACCTTGTGTGGACTGAATGAAGGACTATCTGAAACACAAGCTCAGAGAAGAAAAAGAAGCACAATTATGTCAAAACCAAAACTTCCTTCAGGATAAGGAAGCATTAAAAGAAGCAACATGAGCCATTATTAGTAGTGGAAAGGAGCATGATTTTTAATTAACAGATTTTTGTTTTAACATATTAATGTTAAAGAAGTTTTCTCTAATTATGGCTAACATTTTAATGAAGGAAAATAAATATATGGTTTAGGAAATTCACTTTTTAAGTTAAAAAAAAGATTTTTTAAAATACATTTTTGGTCATACAAATTACATTGCAGATTTAGGATTTTTGAAACATCATTAGGCTCAATCATGTCACAACTATCCATTCTATAACTGTGTGTATTTAAAATTGGGCTCAGTTTATGAAAGTTAGCATTGCATACATATTTCTGTCTATATGATATACTTTTGAACATATATATGTATATTTTGGGTTATATATTGTACATTTATATATTAGAATTTTATCAAAAAGCACCCATGTTAATTGTTAAGACATTTCTCTATTTCGAGAAATGTCATTGTGTCAGTTAGGGATATATTTATTTTCTGGACACAAGTTTAAAACTTTCTGAAGTTAGCAACACTATATTAAGGTTTTTATATCACTCAGTTTTTATAGCCTTTAGAAATATGCAATTAGAAAAATGAAGGGATGAACAAATTGCAAGATAATAGAAAGCTAGATAATATTTTTTAAGTTAGTTATTGTATAAGTTGACAATATTTAGGATAAAGACTGTGATGAATAATAAAATATAGGAACGTATGTTTTTCAGAGTAGTAGTGGGAATGAGATATACTGAAAAAAGTTAAAACTATTTTCTTTTGTCTTTTTCACAACCAGTTGAAATTCTGCTGCTGCTGCTGAGTCGCTTCAGTCGTGTCCGACTCTCTGCGACCCCAGAGACGCCAGCCCACCAGGCTCCGCCATCCCTTGGATTCTCCAGGCAAGAACACCGGAGTGGGTTGCCATTTGAAATATTGAGAACCTATAAATTAAAAATATGAAGCATGATAGCAAAGTTAACTAGGTTTAGAAGAATCAAGAATATGTCCTCAAAATTATTTTATTTCGATGGTACTTAAGAGCTACATTGAGAGATAAATATAAGAATAAAAAGTGCATAGCTACCTAGAACTTCCAAAACAAACTAGATGCATTCATAAAGTCTCATCACACAAATGGTTTGATGTTATGGGCAAGAACCCAGATCCAGTCCACTGATGTATTTAGTTCTCAACCATTTTTGCTATGCATTTGTTCCTGTGAAGAAGTAGAAAGAGATTGTGTTTGAAGTAAGAAAAAGATATTGAATTCTAACTTTGCTGTTTATTAGCATTCTGACTTTGAGCCATTTAAAGAACTAATTTGAGCTGCGGATTGATCACACTGCCAAGAATGAAAATAATAACGCATAATCACAAGTTTATTGTGATAATTAAATTAAGTCATACATGAAATTACAGTGATGAGTAATTATCAAGTACTCAATCATGAAATGTTTTATTGTCTTTTACTTCCAAGACTCAGAAAAATGTTTGAGTACCTAGGTCTAAAGATGGACTGACCTGGGAATAATTTAACGTCAGAGGATTTCCCCAATTTTAAATGAATTTTGATTATTTTTCGTCCTGTGATGGATTCATAACCACAAAAGTGGGGCTTGAAAGTGTACTCTTGTCTATTTCCACTGGTTGTGAATTGCCCCCCAAAGTTGTATAATGTGGTAATTAGTACTATTTATATTTCATCTCTCACTGATAAAATCAGTAGTGCATTATAGCAAAATGACTTCTATTTAGAATATAGTCTTTATTTTTTTCCAGTATATAATTTTTGTAATTTTTGTGATGCTTTGCCTTTGAACACTGATTGCAAGCAAGATGTTGCATCCATAGTAAAAACTGAGACTTGAGATTTATCTATTATACTTAGATTGGATTATCATCATCACTGAATAAATTTTTAGAGCTATGGGATACTAAAACTTTAAATTGGGTAACCATTTTGCAATATCTCTACTCCAATCTTGACAAGTTCACTTCAAATCCTCAATAAAATAAATACAGAGGCAGAATAGACCCAGTAATAACAGGTGCCATTTCTGTCTATATCGTGTATATCCAGAATCAGTACTGTGATAAGGCTGTACCAGAAGCAGTAAGAAAAATTAGTCTTAAATAATTTAAATTTTAAGGAAGAGAAATATACACATGGACTCAATATTGTACGTATAACATCTTCAGACAGGGCATTATTATTGTAGTATATTTGGAAGTTGATATAAACTTTACTGCTTGTTCTAAAAGGTAAGAGATTTAAATTTTCTTTTAAAAAGAAAATTGATTTATAAGAAAGAGAAGAATGCCCTGCTTGCTTATTTTGAGATATCAAACTGATATTATTCTCATTTTCATAAGAGCAATGCAATATTTTACCTAGTATTCTTCAAAGTAAAATTTACAAATATATTCATTTTAGTAATAAAGCCAATTTTTTAGTGTATTTGTATACTTTCTTTTTGAATACTTTCCCCATATTTGTTGATTGTTCAATTACTGATCTGAGACAAATACCAATACAAATATTCCTTTATATTTTACTAATGCAAACTTACATCTGAAATGTATTCTGACCCCCTTCAGCAAATGCATTCCATTCAGAAACTAACATTATTAAAATGTTATTGGCATAGCATAGTTTTCAGTTAGAATAAACATTTAACTGAGTCTTTAGCCATTACCATAATTTTCTGTGTTATTTTTTTTTCAGTAGCATAGAATAGAAACTCAGTAGCAAAAGGGTTTTTTTAAATTTCTGATTAAATATGTCACTGACATGAAACAAAAATTTTGAATGGTTTCTTATATAAATTGTACTATTTTATAGAAGGTTTTTGTATTTCACAAAATGAAATGAAGTAGTGATAATTTTTAAGTGGCATATTATTCATTTTAAGAAATTGTGTCGTTTTCTCTCAAGAATAACTTTAGGGGGCACTGTGCTGCCAGTAGAGAACTCTTCCCCAGACAGCAGATCAAATTGTTTTCTTTCTTTGCATATGAAAATATCTATTTTTTTTTAAAGAAATCATGCCAAAAATATTAAACTTTCTTAAATTTGTGTTTTTCAATACAACACTTACTGGAAAAACAATTTTGAAAGTTGTTAGAGAACACTGAATATTAATTGCAAGCAAAATGTTGCATTCCTGAAAAAAAGTTACTTTTCAATAGTTACTTGGAGCTAAAATTTGCTATCTCCAATTTTTCTGGTTTAGGAAACAAACCGTCCCAAACAAAACACACAGGAAAAAGCAGAAAAAAAATAATCTCATCTGAGAGCAAAAAGGGTGTGGTAAAACTATTTATAGTAATGATTGTACCATAACTGGGAAAAAAAAAAAAATTGTGCTAGTTATCAGTAGAAAACAGTCTCTAGCAAGAACCAAAATTCAAGATCTAGAGAAATTTTTTTAATAAACCTTAGTTAACAGGAAAGCCAAGATGAAAAGAGAAGCAACAGAGACAACAATAAAAATAAAATGGTACCAGTATATAATCTTTTGGTATTTTCAATCACTTAGCCCTATAAACCTCTCCTCCATCCCCACTTTCATCACTCATCTCTGACATCTGTATTATATTCAGAAACCAAAGCAGATCTTTTGTCATATGGAGAGATCAAAGCAAAGACTTTTGAAGAAACAATGCATCCTGTTAACAGAAACTCTTTCCCTTTGTTCTCATCTTTTAGATTGCCTGATTGTAATAAATTAATTCAGTTGCTACTGATAGAGCTACCTGGATGCTTTCTGTAGTCTACATCCAAATTATACATTATGTAACATGTTATACATTTTAATTTTATATATTTCAGGACCAATTAAAATGTTTGTCCTTCATATTACAACCGTATTTAATATCTCTTCTTCCTACATTTTCAGCTGATATTTGAGGTTAATGCCTATGACACATGAATGGGTATCATAGTAAAGATGCAGAGTTGACTGATTTAGAAGAGAAAATATCTTTTTTATTATCTTTTTTCACATATCTTAATTCCCCAGGAAATATATGCTTAGATATGATGGTCACGTGAAAAGGAAAGCAAATGAGCCTGAAGAAATCACAACTATTGAAATAGAAGTATATTAAACAACAGTGAGGAATTTTTTTAAAATGTTGATTTCGGGGAAACAGATGAACACTTGTGCTACTGGTAAAAAAGAGTTTAGTATATGTAATGCATCTTTTCACGAGTGGTGATTTGACATCTAGTATATTTCAACTGTTACCTTATTGTTCTACTGCTCTTTTTTTAAAGCCTGTTAACTCTGTGTTGGTGTGATAGTAAAAAGAGTAGAAATAGAAAAATAATATGCATTTAACAAATATTTAGCTATCATCACATACATAAGACATATGACAGTGAATATCTAGCCGTTTTCTTAAGAAAAAAGTGAACAGATCTAAGAAAAATTATAGGTGGGCTTCTGTACTAGAGAATAGAAATGGTGAATAAATTAAAGATTTTCTAGTCAGTTCCTGATTATATCTTTAATTAAATGCTAAAAAGTTTATGTAAGTAGCTATCTTTACTTAATTTTAAACCTGCATTTTTTGAATCATTGGTACATCAAGTAAGTTGCTTTCTTCTTTCAATTCTGTATTAATGCAATTATGGGGGAAATTATTTGCTATAATGATATTTAAGAACATGTGAGGATCTCTAAATGCACTGTTATTGAATGTCAAATGTGTTTAGAGTTTCAGAATAGTTTTTCTCTAGCTGTATTTCTAAGCATTCTTATTCTCTTAAGGCTTAAATCAATGGGGAGAATTAAGAAGAGTAGAAGAAAGAATATCAGATAATCCTAGATTTTATATCTTTATCAGTGCTCATAGGAAGAATTTTAAGAGATTAGCAACAGGCTAAGTGGATTTCTTACTTCCTCCTGTGAAATTTAATAATATTCTTTATCTCCTATTTATGACTTTGATGAAGTTCAACAAAATTCATAAAAGAATTCCTTGAAACTCTTTGCTATTTCCTTCGCACATAGATATGCTCTTCATGAAAAATGTAACATGATTTTTTTCATGAACTTCTACAAAATAAAGCTAGTGGTTAAGCACATAGAATGATGGCTACAGTACAGATTTTGTGATCTTCAGTGGAAATTGTTACTATTTCAGAAATCACAGTCATAATTTTGCTCTGCTTTTCACTTTCTGGTATTCACTTTATCAGTGGAATATCTGATAATGTCTCACACCTTTAGAGGTAAACACTACTAAGGAGTTTCTATATCACAGAGTACATGTATATTCTCTAGAATATGGTTTCATTTCATAGTAAACAATATACTATATCATCTTTTTAGAATATCTGTTTGACCCTCCAGCTTTTAATTAAATAAGCATTTTCCCCCCTATATTAAAGTTTATAGTTTTATTTTTTCAAAGTGGAGAACTATAATATTTTCTGTAAGTTTTTACTGTTTTTAAAAAATTAAACTATAAAGAATATACTTATTTACTTATTTGGATATGTTTTTTTCAAGGATTAGATTTTCTTTTGACAATTATGCATTGAATTAGTGTAAAGAATAAAACTGCACATATACATGAATGCATACATCAGTAAAATACAATATTGATATATGAATTAGCTTAATTTAATATTTTGTAAACTTGAGTAAGAAAAATATTCAATATAAAAATATTTTTATGAAGACTATATGGAAATTCTAAAATTTACTTACAGAGTTAACTGGAAACATTTTGCTCATCTATATTTATTAAGAGCATTTCCCAAAATATACTTAGATTTGTGGCAATCCAGAAACATTTTAAGAGTGAAGTAGAATGGCTATTTGTGGATTTGGAAGGATATTTTTATGTATAGAAAAAACAATCATCCCTGCTAAGAATATCTGTAGAAAAATCCTTTTTGAACTAAATTTTGTTAGTTTTTTTTTTAACTGTTTATACACAAGTAATCAAATAACAGCCAAAGTCTCCTCCAGTACATTTTACTTGCTTTTTTTTTTTTTCTAATATGCTAATTTTTAGTTCTTGTTGGTGTCCTCTAAAGTCTTCTATTCAGAGTGTACTTTGGAACCAAAAAACATCAGAATCTCCTGGAATCTTGCTAGAAATAAAAACCATTAGGCCTTGTTTCAGACCTTCAGAATCTGCATTTTCAAGGATCCCTAGATGATCTCTATGCCTCATTTTTAGAAACACTAGTAAAGGAAAATGAAGTCTTGGAATAAAATTTAGAAGCGATAACCAGAAAAGGCCAGGAGAGAATGAAGGAACTCAGTAAAATGTTACTAACCCTTACCTTTTTTATGTTTTACTCTTGGGTCATCTGGCTTTATTTATGTTCAATGCCAGTATACTGTCTTTTCTCTTAGTGTTCTCCTCATTTATCTCCAGAATCTCCAACCCCTGTTATAATCAGAAGTATAATGTATAAATATGAACTTCTCAGTAAGAAGTCATTACACAATGAAGAGTATTTAAAGAATGGACATGTCACCCCTTAGACTTCAAAATACACAAAAAAGGCAGTGGCTGCTTATTTGATGGCTTCTTTAAAGAGCACTAATGGAGTCACCTTCCTCCCGCAATGCTTCTGACAGCCACCCATAGCATTAAAGTTGAGTACCTCATTTGAGTGTTTCTGGCTTTTTAATTGAGCTATAATTATAAGGATGCCTTGCTTCATGGGAAAGAAAGCTGTGACTTTTTTATGGCTTTTTCTCCTTCATTGGGAAATTTGAATTTATCATAAAAACTAACCAGGAATTTAAAAAAAGAAAAAAAAATGGTTGAGTTGCTGTACTTGAATAAAGAGAAATTAATGCAGAGGAAATGAGAACTTTGTTTATCTTTTTTTTTCCTACACCATAATATGTATGAAGAAATACATGAATAAACACACATAGTCCCTAGAATTTATATTTTAAATATTATCTTTTCTCCCTTGAGTGCCCTTTTATTATATAACATTGAGTGTATTATTTTAAGTATAAGATGGCAATTATAACAAGTATAAGAACAAATGTTAAATTATTCTATTATATTCTTAATTCAGATCCGTATGCTATCTCTGTGTCAACTATTTAACTCTGTCTTTGCTGCAGGAAAAGAACTATGGACAATATGAAAATAAATGGGCATGACTATGTTTGAATAAAACTTTATTTAAAGAATGAAACAGAAAGTTTGATTTGGCCTATGCCAATGCCCTTTCTAACTATTTTTATTTACAAATAAAAATTGTAAAGTAAATAAGCTTATTCAAAGTTCTAAATTAGTATTTTCCTATGCAAAACAGTCTTAAAAAGAAAATAATATATATTTGTCCAACTTTCAGGGAAAAGACTCATTATTCCTAGTTTCTTCAGTGGTGGTGGTGGTTTAGATGCTAAATCATGTCCAACTTTTGTGCCCCGTTGACTATAGCCCTCCAGTATTCTCTGTCCATGGGATTCTCCAGGCAAGAATACTGGAGCAGGTTGCCGTTTCCTTCTTCAGGGCATCTTCCCATCCCAGGAATTGAATGCCAGTGTCCTGAACTGCAGGCAAATTCTTTACCAACTGAGCTACAATGGAAAGCCGCCGTTTTTTTCAGACTAGCATTTAAATAAAACTAGATAATTTTCAAGTCTCCCATAACCTGGATTGTGCATCTTAGAATTAAGTGTCTCATGAGTTTAAATAAGGCAATATTTACAGCTTTTCATTCCATGGGCAATTTCATTTTATTTGGTTCAGATGGAAGGGGATTTGACTGGGAGGTTGTTGGTCTTGACATGTACTCTTACACCAACTAGTTCTAAAAAAGACTATTGAAACAGACTTCCTACATATCTCTGGAATAATATTTTCACCTTAATTTTTGTCTTTCCTCTCAGCAGTTTGTAAAATATTGACTATTTTTAGCTCTTTCAGACTAGATTTCTTTGCATATATATTAGGTATTGGTTGATTACAATGTCAGATTACAATGTTGCTGCTGTCTGTATTGGTATATTTAACAAATCTCACATTCTCTAAGATTTACCAGAAAGAAAAGCCAAATACATATATATATATATGCACATATATATATATATATGTATATGTATGCATACACGCACACACTCGGAACATTTCAGGAAATCATATTTCATTTCAAAAAGAATCTTCAATCTCTTTTTGGGGCAAGGGATGTATCCCTATGTAAAGTATGTTTTTAGTAGTATTAGTAGTAGACTGTTTTAACTTTCAATTTTAATTCTGTTATTTAATTAGTGTATAACATTTTGAAGAAAGGTAAGTGTTACTGATATGAATGAATTACAGTTATATGATTTTCCTTGCAGATTAATATGATTTAAGGTTAAATCTGAAATCTAATGGAAATCTATATCATAATCTACCATTTTCATCATTATTTTTATTAACATCAGTATTTTGTACACTTGGTTGCCTCTAAAATGATAATGAATAAAAGCATGTTCATTCTCCAGATCTACTTAGATACTGAGATACACAAACAAAAATTACTGCTAAGACACAATGTCTTTCACATAGAAACAGATAAGAAGGAGAAAAAAAATGCTTCCATAGTCAGTTATATTGAATTAATCCACCTAAAGCTCCTACATTTCAAAAGAATTTCTATGCATTTAGAAAGCCTTTAACAACATTTCTGGCTTCCTTGGAGGTTCTAAAGAGCTATGTGGTAGCAATAAAAAGCTCTTTACCACAGGGATTCCTACAATTAAGAAAAGCAGAGATTGTAAAAGTTTGCTAGTTTTGAAATATTAGCTTGCCTCCTACTTAAATCCAAACAAAAGCACACTATGGCTCTAGGTCAGCCCAATACAGACAAAACCTGAACGCTGATTTGCCCCATACAAGGAACTATAATGGAGTGGAAGCAGCAGCTACTTAATATATGAGTTAAAATTGCCCGTGACTGAAGTGAGCACATCAATCAAAAGTTTTGGCATGTAGTGAGCCAGACAAACCAGTGTGGTGAGCCTGAGGGCAGGAAAAGCCTCTGTTCTGTATTCAACAGTTTTCAAATTACCATGACATCCCTTTGCATACACCACCCGACTTCCAGCAGGTGGATTTCTGAGGCATTGTGCTTGGAACACAAAGATGGATCAACTAAGAGCATTTGAGATAGCTTCCTGTTTTATGTTCTGACAACTTGGGTTACATAAAGCCTTCCAGATTCTTAGCATTTTTAAGTGTTGGGGAAGGAATAAATACAGATATCCAAGAACAGAAAATTCAGCAATTAGAGATAAAATAGAAACATCTGTCTGTACTGATTTATGTTTTAAATAAAAATTATACATTCACTTGAACCGTCTCAACATAAGTGCAATTTGTTAGTTTAAATGACTTCATTCAAAGTCCTATTGTATCTAGTTGTCTTTATCAATTTTAATTAGTTTTTAAATATCTTGAAAACTGAAAAAGAGCCTTTCTATTTATCAATAGGAAATTTGTACAAGCATGTCCAGGAGGAAAGTGCAATACACAGTTATTGCAAGATACCTCCCATCTTTCACACATGAGTTCTGTTATTAATCTCGGAGTGAATTCTGCCCACAACTCTATATAACTACTTTCCACTAAATCTCTGAGAAGCAATGATGGAAAATCTAAGAGCTAAACTTCCTTCAGTAAGAATGTAGATATGCAGAAAGACGATCAAATAATTGTACCCGCTTTCTAACTCACTTTTTCACTATGACATAATATAAACATATAAGATACTCAGTTTTTTCAAATACCATACCCATTGTTAATTTTATTATTTGTATAAAATAACTCAGATCTGAGTTAGCAGTAACATTTTAAAATATTATTACTAAACATTTAAGATATTATAATTGCATAGTAATAAAGAGACTCATGTCAAACTATAAAGCAAACAAAATAACCTGATAGACACAAAATATATGCCATAAAATAGTTACAGACTCAGAAAGAAACTGAATTAGTGAATGAAAATGATAAAAAGTGCTATGTTAATGCTATGACTGGAAAGTAAATGAGTTATTAACTTCAATAATTGTGAAGGGACCTTGGATAAAAGAAAAGTCAAAGAAAGAAAAGCATTTTTGTTTGGTCATTTTACCCACTGATTTGACTAGTTGAGACAACTATAAAGTTAACATCTAAATGTTATAATATGTGTGTTTTTATGGTCAAGTGATAATTTTCTTCTATAGCCTCTTTTTCCTTGTCCTTTAATTATTAAATATAACTTGAAATATGCATGTTCATAACAGGGGCAGAATGAATATGATTTATCTTAATAAGAGAGATGAAATAAATTTTTAAAGATATATTTAAAGTTCTTTGGTTGTATTCACTGTGTAAACACTCTACCATACCATACTTCATATATGGAAAGATGGAATAACTAGTTATTTCTCTGCCTGGAGAATCCTAGGGACCGGGGAGCCTGGTGGGCTGCCATCTATGGGGTTGCACAGAGTTGGACATGACTGAAGCGACTTAGCAGCAGCAGCAGCTATTTATTGTAACATAATGCAAAGTACACCAAATATTTAGCGTAATAATTTTTACATTTCTAAAAGTATGTTATTCCAACAACATGCATTTTATGATTTGACTTAAATATATACAAAAGATACAATTATAATACAAACACATTAACCTTGAAAAAATTAATATTATCCTGAAAAACTGAAGTTTTGCAAATCTTACAGCAGAGCAAAAATGCAGTATATCAAAAAGAATGTTGACACAAATGTCTCAGTAAATGGTACAAAAATATTCATAGCCCCGTTGTCTGTATGCCAAAACACTGAGGATATGGTAAATTTTCACTTTCAGGATAATACATTGATAAATTGTAGTATATTTACAAAGTAGAATATTACACAATATTGAAAATGAACCACAATTTCAAGCAAGAACATGAATGAAGGTTGGAAGCATATTACTGACTAAAAAAAAAAGAAGTAAGTTTAAGGAATCAATATTCAATAAAGTGCAATTAATATATATAACTTAGGGAGAAAAATAAAAAGAATAGAAATGAAATTTAAACACAGGTGTCAGAATTTTGGGAGACAGTAGAGGTGAACAACATACAGTTCAGTTCAGTTCAGTTGCTCAGTGGTGTCCGACTCTTTGTAAATCCATGAATTGCACCATGCCAGGCCTCCCTGTCCATCACCAACTCCCGGAGTTCACTCAGACTCACATCCATCGAGTCAGTGATGCCATCCAGCCATCTCATCCTCTGTCGTCCCCTTCTCCTCCTTCCCCCAATCCCTCCCAGAATCAGAGGCTTTTCCAATGAGTCAACTCTTCCCANTGACTTCCTACTTTTGCATTCCAGTCCCCTATAATGAAAAGGATATCTTTTTTGGGTGTTAATTCTAAAGAACATACAGGCAGATATAGATTTTTGGCAATATTACAGTTCTCTAGTTAAATAAATAGCATAAAATATGGCCTGGTGAAGGACAATTGATAATAGTGTTTAAGAACCAGAAATTATGATTAGTCTATCCTGTGTACTTTAAATCCTCAATAAGAGGGAATAACAACGAGTGCATGTATTAATAAGCTTGGGCTGCCGTAACAAAATTCCTCAGACCTTAAGCAACAGATATTTATGTTCTCAAGAGTCTAGAGGCTTAGAAGTCCATGATAAAAGAGTCAGCAAATTCTATTTGTAGCAGGTCTGTCTTCTTTCTGTGTCATCATGTGATGTCTTCCTGTTAAGCAGAGAAGCCCCCAGATGTCTCCTTCTCTTTTTATAAAGGCATCCATACTGTCTGATTAAGACACAAACTTTCTGATTCATGTAACATTATTTACCTACCTAACACTTCTGTTCTAAATACAGTCACTTTGGAGTTTGGGTCATCAACAGTTAAATTTTGGGGAAATAATTCAATTCATAACTCTACACAATGGCGATACAATAATATTACATTCAAATGTATTTTTATAAATAAAATAACTTAAGAACCAAACACTATAAGTATAAAATATATTCAACACTTAAAAAGAAGCACATTATATTTATAACAAAATGTAGTATTTTACACATTTAGAAATGCTTTATAAAATTAAAAAAAAATAATCAGTTTTATTCCAGTTTCTAAAGAAAATACCCAGTATGCAAGAGGAATGATGATTTGGGAATATTGGAAAATAATGTGATTTTTAAAAACTAAAGATATAAAATTAGATATCTAAGTAATGGTGCTTTCAGTTAGGTTACTGTGTTTAATGATGCATGCTCTCAAAAAAAGTCTTGATTTGAAAAATAAAGAAAATTCAAACATAGCCAAGACTTGTAAATAAGAATATAGCTATGCTAAGAGCCTCACTTTGAAATAAAAACAAAAATCAGTATTATACTAAAGTTCTGTCTTGGCTTCATTATTTAACTGATTTTCCTTGGAAAGTAATTTGAGAGAAATTGTTGAATGATACTGTAAGTTTTCTTTGTTTAGATGAAACAAAGATTCATACTTTGTAAATACAATTGATATATAAAAATACTCGATGGGGTCTTTCTTCTATGACAAAGAGTAGTAGGAAGTCAATGCTTCTATTTGTATTCAAATGTACCTATTTTGCAGTATTGAAAAATTTCCAAATGACATATAAAATCATCTTTTCATAAAATTTTACAAATTTAAAAATTTGATGCCTTTGTGATCCTATGTGTTTATCAGAATAAAATTACAATTAAATTCTACAGAATTAAGATACTATATTATTCCTTTAAAATTTATTTATCATCAGCAAAAGCTATTTAGAAAATTTACATAGGATATTTTTGTCTTCACTTTGAGTTTCTTCTTTAGGCTCCAGATATACTTTAGCTAGGCTGCACACTTATATATTTTTACAGACCAGTGAACTCATATACTCATCTCTGAATTTATAGCTTATCAATCTAGTCATCTTTCTTCTATTTCCTTTTTACTTATACCTTTAAAACTTAAATGACCAAACTTAAATGACAAAAATGGCCAAATAGTCAAAATATTTGGCCATTTTTATAACCATGTAATTCTGAGTCACGGTGTAGGACTCTGCTCTGACTGTTCTTCTGCTATTGCCTTTTATAACATTACATATGCAAATATGGAGGGAAAAAACAAAAGCTATACATTTAGAGGATTGTTCATTTGTTTGTTTTTAAAATCATTTCCCAGTATTTACTTGGTGCAGCTATTTCATGGAAGTCTTAGTGAGGTCAGTGAGGATTCAAAGTGTGTGAATATTTGGATCCATGCTAGTTTATGCTGGGCTGCTCTAGACTGATATGCATAGAAGCCTGCTGAAGGACTGGTAGGAGCAGCAATAAAAACTCATTACTGATGGAGCTCCAGTCCAGAGCACGGCAAGACCTGGGCTGCATGCTGTATCATGCCAATGTTTGCACATGTGAGACTTCCAAAATGGGGGGGAGAGATAAATGTAGGTGATGACAATGACTGAATGAATAATCAAGACTGAAAGAACCCATAAGGCGAACAATATGTTTGCAAGGTGAAAGCCAGGCTAAGAATAGCCTTGACATTTTATTAATAAAATTTTATCAGGCTACTTCACCTACAATTTTCTTGACTAGGTTTCTCAAAATTATACAATGAAGCTCTGTGAACACTCTTATTGCATATAACTGCATTCCAAGATGCTAAGGTCAAACCTAAACTTTTCAGAAGCACAGTGGTTCCATTAGTAGCTGCTTTGTGTAGTCGCTCCCAGGAAGAAATCTTTATGAGGTTTTCGTTCACTGTCCTGTGACTCATTCATCTGACTTAACAGTAATGACCTCTGCTGAGAGTGACTTCCTCTCACAGGAAGACACCTGGAGACACAGGTGTTCCTCTGTGACAGAACTGTGAGAAGTGGTGACTTTTAATAACAGCTTTAACTGGTCCAAACTAGGAAGTACAAACAGTTTGTCTTTACTGCTCCACCAACTCACTTTGTTGTGAGATTTTGCATCTTTTAGACTTTACCATGCCTTTTGTCCTACATAATTAACGTGTGCTTAGTCGTTCAGTCGTGTCCAACTTTTNTTTAATAACAGCTTTAACTGGTCCAAACTAGGAAGTACAAACAGTTTGTCTTTACTGCTCCACCAACTCACTTTGTTGTGAGATTTTGCATCTTTTAGACTTTACCATGCCTTTTGTCCTACATAATTAACGTGTGCTTAGTCGTTCAGTCGTGTCCAACTTTTTGCGACCCCATGGACTGTAGACCACCAGGCTCCTCTGTCCATAGTTGTCGTATAATCCACACTAAGGATGAGATTATTTTAGGTGTATTTTAGCTATGGAATCAAGAATCGAAGAAAGAGACAGGTGGTGTTTCAAACATCATGTCAAGGAGTGCTTAGGTAGCCACCCCTCAGGTTACCCCATGCAGGCTGATACTATTCTGCTTTCAGATAATACCAACTCTTTTCTAAGGATAGCTAGAGCCCTCTAAGATAGCCTCTTACCAACTATGGAAACCATTTAGCTACCACCTAGACAGTTATTCAAACACAAAGCTCCTTGATTCGTGAAGCCAGTAGTTTCACTAACTGAAGGTTCTACCAGAGTTTTTTTGTTTGTTTAACATAGCTGAAATCTAGTTCTTGTTATTTTTCACCTTTCTGTCCTGTCTTGCCATATTTTAATCATAGGATAAGTTTATCTATCCTTTCTGTAGTCAAATAAATTGATTTCTTTGAAGCAGAAAACCTTAATAGTGCATGGAAAGCATTTTGGTCCGGTCAGAAATGCTTCTTTTACCAAATGGAATAATGACGATAATCTCAAAAGTGACTTGAATGAGTATACATTTTATTCATTAATCCATTTAATTCTCACAAAATTCCTGTGAGTTAGATATTATTATTTACTATAATTTCCATTTATCACGTGAGGGAATTTAGACACAAAGTGATGAACATATCTGCTTAAGGTATAGAGCTACTTAGAGGAGAAGTGAGATATTATTAAAAATGTGTCCAAATTAAAAAATACTTTGAAGCAAAACCAACAATTTCATGTATCTAATGTAAAAAACAATAACAGCTGATTGTTCTGCCACACTTGATTTTTTTGGTGAGTGGGGTGTTACAGGTCCTACTGAGTATAAGCAGACATAATTTAGATAATAAGCTAGCATAGTAAAAAAAAAAATGAAACATTTTATTAAAGAATGAGATTAAAGGAGAATAAAATATTTAAATAACATGTCTTTGGTAGTTCTGAAAAATATTTGTATTAATCAATTGTAATCAAGGAAGCATATAGTAGAAAATGTACATGAACAAGGCTTCAGAAAGCAACCTTGATATTTTGTTCTGATCAAGCTAATGTGCAGGTATAAGCATGATTGATTTTTAAATACAGTTCTTACACAGTTTGGTCCCTTATATATAACATTCAAGCAAATGTTAAGTTCATATACTTATCCTTCATATTTGCCTAGTCTCCTAATTGTTTGAGTAAATAGTAAAAACCCAAGGATTAAATGATTTCATAACCTAAATATATTAATCTTTCAAATACGTTGGAAAATTAATAAAGCAAAATAAAGATAAAAGTGTTGTTTATCAAATAAGGATGCTGCTTTCTACCTATGAGATTATTTTAGAAATTGACAATTTTTAACCCACTATCAATAAATAGTGATTTTTCTCACAGTGAGTATATATCATACTAATCCATTTAGACTCTTCTTGAGTCTCAGCAATCATCAAAAACAAATATTGTCAGTGCATAATGGTAGTCATAATAAATGGGTAATAGACCCAGAAAAATTAAATTCCTATCTTTAGCCTCAACATTGTCATGCTAACTTGCTAAAATTATGATTGTAAAATATAAACATTATGAAAATGCTCTGTTTATTCACTGTTGACACTTCTATTTAACATTTCTTAAGTATCTTCTACATTGTATATATAGATTCCTATTCCTCTATAATAGAAATATAGATTGGTAGATAAATAGATAATTCAGTGAATGCTTAAAAATCATTGATCTTTATTACGTATAAATTTTTTAATACATAAAAAGCATACTATGAGTAAAACAAATTGGTTAAGCTATTCTAGAACAATTTTTATGCTCAAATCCTTCTTTTGAATAACTTTGACTCATAGCTATCAATAGCCATGTTTTCCACACAATGGTTTCCTCTTTGTTATCAAAGGTATTTCCTAACAGAGTATTCCTTTATTGTCTTGAGGATTTTATTCCAAATCTTTGGCACCTGTTCTGCAGTGTAATGTGCCTGTGAAGGCAAAGGCAGCCATGTCACAGCTGCTGCCATCCACATCCTGATTTAAAATGTCAGAATATGAAAAAGTAGACATCTAGTGGTGAAGTGCCCTGGAAAAGCTTATTATATTCAGAAAAGCTTTTGCAGCATATGTTATGATTATATAGCAACTTTAAGTAAACACATTTCAGCAAATATTTAAATCAACATATATGTTTTGGAGTAGGTTTACATGTGTTATGGTTATAAATACAGGTGATTTGATTTCAGTATTTCTGATAATATCCATTTCTTAATTTCTATTTACCACTGGTCTAATATAGGCATTTTAAGGTGTTTATGATCAGATTACTTTTTATTTTGTATCCCGTTATTAATAAACTTTGCCATTAAAAATTAGGAGAATAATCTCTAAACATTTATTTAGAAAGCATTAACTTATAAAATTGAAGAAAATTTATAAAATTGAGGGGCAGGACCACAATTTTGATTTCTACGTGGTACATTTAACAAAAATGGGCGAATCCAGTAACCACAATTTATCAAAGCAAAGTCTCTAACTTTTTAATGGAAAAAACTTAAAATAGTATGCTTTCTTATACTTTTCTTTAATTATGAAGTGCAACAAAATACACTGTATATACTCTGCCCTTAACCTGAGGTCAATAGTTAGAAATATGATATAGACTATTATTGGTAAGGACATAAACAAAGGATGTGGGAATAAGTTTCATAAGACTCCCTCAATTATTTAAACCCTTACTTCTGAAATATATGCATATTTATGTGTGTGCCTGCTAAGTCACTTCAGTCATGTCTGACACTCTAAGACCCTATGGAGGAGCCCACCAGGCTCCTCTGCCCATGGGATTCTCCAGGTAAGAATATTGGAGTGACTTACCATGCCCTTCTGCACACGATCTTCCCTACCCAGGAATCAAACCCACTTTTCTTATGTCACACATTGGCAGACGGAAGGGTTCTTTACCAGTAGTGCCACCTGGGAAGCCCATATTCAACTATAGCTAAGCATTTGCTCCTTAAGGCTGAGACTGATGGAAAGACTAGATAGATGGATACATGATAGGTAACAAACAGGTAAAATTCTTCAGGGTTTTGTTTAGACAGGTAACACAATGTCATACATTATTGAAATAACTGGCATAAAGGCTTTAAAAAAATGCCAAATGTGTAAGAGGTACTATTCACTGTAACCTAGCAGAATGATGTTTAAAATATAAAAATAACAATGGCAAGAACAGCAGCATGATAAAATATTTTCAAAGGCAACACATACAAAAGACTGCAGGATATATAACAAATAGTTGAGTATTTTTGGATTACAAAATAGTGGATTAGGGATTTTCCTATTTAATGTTGTATCTTGATATTACAATACAGTTTTGCAATGTGCTGCCTTTTCTTTAAGAACTCAATACATGAGGATACAGTACTAATAAGTGCTCAAAATTTCACCCACAGAAAATACTATTAATATTATCTGAGTGCTAATGAGCTTTAATGTATTTTTAAGTATTTTAATAAAAATTATACACATTTTGAATACATTCTATGTAGCTTGTTTCCTTTTCCAAGTGGAAAATTTCTGAACTCTTCAACAGAATTTTGGTACAAATTCTATTTAGATGATAACCAGTTCAGAAGATAAGACAAATCGATGCTTTGAATAAATATACTAGGTCATTTTTATTCATTACTTCCCCTTTGTCTCCTTAAAGAACTGTAATTGATTTCCTTTCAATATTTTATTCATCATGAGAGTAAATCTAATATTTTTAAAAGTATATATGTTTGAGTAATATATTTTTATATTCCTATATGGCTCACAAAATTGAAAAGACTTATCATTTTAGGTCTCTAAAAATATTTTTTTTTAATTCACATACCATAAAAAAAATTGCCAATATTTTTCAGGAAAAACCCCAGCTGAATATTTAAATTGTTATTTCAAATGTTATGGGAAATAATAGTAATATTAATTTTAAAATTTCATTTACTAAAATAAATTATATATTTAGGGCAGTGTATCTCTAAGCATCAAGGTGGCTTTTACTAACTAAACTATGAGTTAAATATGATGAGTTATTTCTGGCTTTGTTAAATCCAGTAACATGACAAAATGTTTAACTTGTGTATTTATATTACAGAAATGTAAGTAAACAAGGAATTAAGTATAAATGAGCAAACAACCACTAATTATTAATCTTGATAATAGATGCCCAAAGATCCAACTAAACACTATATGAACAGTTTCCAACAGCTTTATCAAAACCAAAGGGAGGTCACAAATTGAGAAAGATTATAGCTGAGATGGAAAAAAAAATCAGGCTCTAACACCAGATGCCAGTTTCATTAAAGTAAAAGCTCTTGAAATATTGAGAAATCTGCTGATAAAAATACTCAAATCTACCAAATAATTGGGTCAAAAAACAGTGTCCATAGGATATGCAGACTGTGGGTAAGTGAGGTGGGAAATGTACTCGGATATGTTGGGAGACAGTGTGATTCGAAATATGAAAGGAAATGAAAAATCAAACGAAACAGACTAAGCCTCCACTCTCCTTTCTTTCAAAAGGAAGCCTGGCATGACAGAGTTTATTTCACTTTTGGCCAAGGAAATTGTCCCTTTAAGCTATGGGAATGAATTGTCTCTTTTTAACCGCCTTTTCTCCCTGCAGTACATAATCACTGTCTGTCACACTTTGATGTCATAATCATCCGCTGAAGCTTCACCGTTAAAGAGTAAATCTGCTTAACTCACAAAAAAAGGAGGAAAATTGCACAGAGGCACTTGCTTCCCTTGCCTCAATGGCAGCCCATTTGAATTACAGAAGTGCAGTATTATGTCACTTTGGTATTACGGGTGCCATTTCAAAAGGCAAAAGCCTATTTTTAAAACTATATCTTAATCAGTTCAAATAGAAACAGCAACTATTTGCCGTTAAATGAACACAGTGCTTGTGTGAAAGTGTGTAGGTAGGGGTGTGTGTATGTGTGTGTCTGTCTGTGTGTCTGTGTGTGAGCCTTCATGTGTGCATGTGTGAGCAGCATGAAAAAAAGCATTAAACAGCAGAGGAATGTTAGTGTATCTCCAAGCTGCCACTTACCAAAGGCGAGGAACTCATAACTTTGCATCTAAGCTTCCTTATCTGAAGAAATATTTTATATTACTTATTCAAACCTAAGGGATATTTCACAACTTATCTTCTTCACATCAGATGAAAAAATAACTCAATTAACCTTGTAAAATAAATTGGAAATTTTTATCAACGATTATTTTTATGAGGAATCAATGTTATTTTTTAATCTGATGTTTATTAAAAATAAAAACTTGAATATGTATTTATTCTTTATATTGTTTAAACTGGAGATTGAATAATTTATGTTTACAAAGAATCTGTGGTATAGTTATGATCGGAAAAATATCAGTATCAATAAAGGCAATTTTTGTTTTCATTTTTTGTTATCCACTACCATTCTGCAGCTGAATGTCATGTTAAAAAGTTCACAATTTTAAGAAAAAAACTGGGTTTTCACACAGATGGTCCATATCGTCTCTTCTGCAAGCATTTTTCAGTTAGAGTCCTGGTTTTCTTTTGAGTTATTTTCTCCAATAAGAATGAAAAGAAACTTAAAGATAAAAATTCCACTTTATCACTTTCATGTCAGTAACATTTTGTTGCATCATGATGACTATGTATTTATTAAAGAAATCCCACAGAAAATTGTATCAATCTACTCTGTGTATAAAATACTATAAGTTTACTCTATTTGGAACAGGGCATTTGAACCCCTGCGTAAGTTGTTCCCTGCTGCTGCCTATGCTCTTACCCTTTTAATAATAATAAAGAACTCCTCAAAAAAGACATGTCGTTTCAAAGATTATTTTAAATCTACTTCCACAGTAAAATACTAAAAATTCACTAATTGTTTCATATTGTGAGATTTTTTAAAAACAGTAAATTGAATGCTGCATTGGCTGCTCAATGTTTATTTCATATGAAATGAGTAATCCTAGGTTAGAAAGGTGATAGAGTCCTTTCAATGTAAATTTTCTTGAATTAATGAATTTTAGTACTGTGATTTCTCTTACCATAGCGTCTCTAGCTGTCATTTCTTTGCACACAATGTAAGAAGATATTTTCATCCCCAGTCTTCAAATTTCCTTTTATGACTTAAACTTGGTTAGGACACCTGCCTTACTATAGTAGATATAGGTGATTGCTTTACATTGTTATTATTATGGAAATATGTATATTTATTATTCAATAGCAAAACAATCCAAACAAAACACTAAAATATAAAATATTCTCTAGTCATCTTTATATCTGTCATAATACAGTCAAATGCATTGAATGCATTTCAACCTAACTGTTCCTTTGTTCATGAAATCTATGATCTCGGGGTTTCTAATTACAACTTTTAAATTACAAATTTAGGCAATTCTCTCAGAAACAAGAAAGCTACAGTAAGAAAATGAGATCTTTCTTATCATAAAATGAGGACAAATTGCTTTCATAACTTGAACAATGGAAGCCATATGAGCTTTCCTGGACATAATTTATCAGGTTTTGCTTTTTCTTGCATGTGATACCATGATAAATTTTGAAAGCTTGCTGACGGATAAATCTTTTAAAAAGGAACCTTTAAATCATAAATGTATAGGGATCCAACTCCACTGTAAGACTGTCCACTCTTTCTTCATACCAAAAGGAGATGCTATTCACTAACAGGAGAAAGGCTTGACACAACAAATAGTGTGAACCACTGTTCACCCAGGGCTTGTGAAGCTGTACAGGCAAAGTCTCCATAAATCAGGACCTGTGGGACTTTCTTCCTTCCCTTTGTCTCCACTCCTTTGGGGGAGTGTACAATCAGAGTGGCAGAACAGCCTACACTGGATCTAATATTCACTAGCTTCGTATTCTGTACCAAGTCCCTCATCTCTCAGCTCAACCTGGCTCATGAAGACAGGGTTCTTGCATACTTATTAAAAGTGAATTTTTGTAATAAAGTCAAATTTGGAAATTAATATTATCACCAGCATAATTCTCTTAAAATTCATGTAAATGTTTAGCAATTTAAAAGCAACAATGCTCTTAATATGGGACTACTAGTTAGTACTAGTTTTTCAGTGCACTGACACTTGAGATGGAAAACAAATCATGGTAAATAGAGTCTGTCTGTCTATCTATTGGTATTTATATCTATCTGCTATATTTATGTAGAAAATAATGCAATCGATAGAGGTGTAAAGCCTCTGTTTATAAGAATGTGTGTGTGTGTGTGTGTGTGTGTGTGTGTGTGTGTGTGTGTGTATGGATTTGAAAGCCAATCAGGGAAGTGATGATTACATGAGGGCTCTAATATTATTAACCATTGTTGATAGAGAATTATTTTCTAAAATAAGTTGCAACTTGCAGGCAGGAAAGTAATGATCTTAAACATCATATCAAGCATTTTGCCACTGAAATTCATGATGAGAGAAGTGGCATGACTGTTCCTGAATTTTAGAGAGACATATCTGGAGGCAGTTTGGATAATGGCTTGAGAAATTAATAAGGAGGATGCAGGGAAGCTAGCAAGAAAATAAAAGCAGACATTCAGATTTGTAATTGTGAAGACCTGAGTTAGGACTTCTGCAGTAAAAATGAGGTGAAATCAGCAAAATTAAGGACATTTTGTAGGATGCATTGAATACATTTAAGGACCAGTTAAAAGTCAGTTATGCTTGAGGGGGGGAGGATTATTTTTGTTTCTTGGTTGATTAGTTTGTTTTCCCCAAATTCAACGATTTTGGATATAGAAAACATAAATTGTACTGAGTTCTTACTTTAAGGTTTCTGGCTTGGATGACTTGAAGGAGAGTGATGGTGACTGAGACACAGGTACAGGAAGAAGAGTTATGTTAGAGAAAAGCAAGGAAATCGTTTTAGAAATGTGAATCAGTTATTGCATTCAGGAACAAAGAGTTAGCAATAAAAAATGTCTAACATTTTTGTATTATTTTGATTTTTGCATCTTGTGTCTTCATAGTGCTGGTGTCAACGTATTCACTAGCCAGTGGAGGCACCCTGCCCTTCTCTCTGGTAACACCATATTACTATCATGCTAATCCCACTCCCACACTGCAATTTCATTCTCTAAATGATTATTTATAGACTTCCAAATATTTTTATTTTTCTGTATGGTGAAATTCTGTTCATCCTCTGAGTCCCTGATCAAGTGTCCTCTTTGAAATAGTCTCCCCCTACTCCCTTCACTTCCATTTCACGGTCTTGACTCACACTGCTGCCATAGCACTAACTCTTCATGTGTTGAAAGGAAGGGTTTTTCAATCCTTTTCTCCATTGCTGCTCTGGAGATGGGTAGATAGTGAGGATTTTAAGAATAGAGGCTGTATCTCACTTACACTTGCATCTCTGATACGCAGGATCCATGAGAAGATCTTAGTAACTCTCCACTACATTGAATTAAGTTAATGAAATATGCCACCTGTTAGCCAAACACATTGCAGATAAATTAAAATTTCAAATTAAATAAGCTATCTTCACATGAAAACCATATATCATCAGACATTTCTCTGTGCATTGAAATATAGCTATTTCCCTCAAGGATTCTTCTCCCTTATATCATTCCCACTGGTTTTCCAGAGATTTCTCCAAGATTTCCCTACTATTTGGAACGCCTTATGTTTTCATGAACTCTGAATCTGTATCTTTTCTTTAGTGGTTTAAGTCCTTATCTCACATAATCTCCTGTATGTTCTCTGTCTTTCAAATGCTTTGGAGGTGGGCATACAATTGGACTCTAGTTGAGTTTCAAAAAAACAGCTCCGTCATCAAATATATGTATATACATGTGGTGAACTTTATAAAGGAGGTGTGAGGCTCAAATAGGGTACTGATTTTATAGACAGAAGATACTTCAGTCTAATATTAGACATTATGCATAGTTTTCCTAAAACTATCATCTTATCATTTCTCAGTGATTTTTTTTTTTTTTTGTCTTTTCCTGACACATTGTTTCTGGCTTCATATGCTCACTTTATTGACTCCCTGATGGCTTTCAACTCTTTCTGTTCCATTTCCTCCCTTCACATTCTTCCACCTTAGTTACTCAAAGTGATCCAGCTGTAACCAGCACTACTTTAATCTCTCTGTCCACCCTTTGCGGCTCAAATTCACTCAAGAAGTGATGGTCATAGATGTCAGGGTTTTCTCTCTCTGTGATATCTCTATATCAAAATTATATCTTCTTTAGTAAAACTGGAAGTGAAATAAATTTGTTGCAAAATTAGCCTAAAAATTTGTTTCCTTTGTATAGTGAAATTATAAGAACAGTAAGTTTTCCTTTATCTTACAGTAGTACAGCTTACAGTTTATAGTCTTATATTCTCTAAGAATTAAATCATTATGTATTTTCTTCTTTAGTATCACTTTGGCTTTTTTCTACAGGGTATTCATAGAATAAATTTTTATTTCTACTCTCAAAACCCTGAATATGGGAAGAAAATGAGTCACTATTTTTATTAACCTTGAAGATTATCTTGTATTCCTCCTGTTGCCATTATACATTCACTTACATATTCACTCTCAACTAGTTTATTTATCTTTTTGCCTTGATCTTACTTTTATCTTCAAAATAGAATTAGGGACAAACTACAATCGTCTTGATTTCTTGGCATTATCCTACCCTTAATCTGATTCCCAAAGGTTACTTTTTGTTTAGGTAATTTTGAATTTTAAAAAATTTTGCAATTAAAGTTTGGCAATTCAGTATTTTATGCAATATAAAATGATCTAGACGTTATATCCTAAGCCGTCAGGAAAACTTTCCACTGAGAATCATTATGCTACTTCAAAATCAGAAATTATCTTAAGTTTTCTGTGTTCTATCAGCCTTGTGTTTTATTTTTAATCATTATTAGATCAATATCATCTTTTTGTCTGTTAGACATGTGGTTCACAGCCATACCACTTCTTATACAACATACCACATATTCCAAATCCTGTTTCTTCCCGTACATCTCTAAAACATCATCCAAAACAAATAACGCTTTCTTCTTCTTTTAAAAACATGTTTTGTCCTATCCCTGGAGGCAGATACTGTCTCTCACATGGTGGGTCTGAAATGTTTTGAGAACAAATGCTATATGAGAAATAATCTTCAGGACACAAAGCTGCAGGGGGCACAGAATTTATTACTAGAATGTGTTTCTG
This sequence comes from Neotragus moschatus, assembly GCA_006410615.1. Lineage (NCBI taxonomy): Eukaryota > Metazoa > Chordata > Mammalia > Artiodactyla > Bovidae > Neotragus > Neotragus moschatus. Next base: position 697,034 of record SJYA01001456.1, read on the forward strand.
AACCTGGCTGTTCCTCTACCTCTTTCATCCTTGACCCTGGATGGCAGTTGGGCAATGCCTGTGTTTAAGGGATCTATGTGCTTTTATCTTCAGTACAATGGTTCAGTGTCTTAAAGTACTGCCAGGTGTTTTTATTAGTTACTTAAGATACTATTGTTAATAACTAAGATACTGATGTCAATAATGTAAAAAATATTGAACAAATCAATGGCCAACAATACAATCATGAAGGAATATCCAGCTAAAAATATGAAGAAGTGTATCATTTGTGTTATCAAGCTAGAATGTTTTGAAAAGAGTTCAGCTTAGAAACCTTCATATTTCCACGGGGAGAACCTGACATTTTTCAAAGAGGAGGCATTAAATGAATACATATTGGAATGATTCTGAAAGTTAGAGACATAGAAAAATTTTAATATCTTGGAGAGAGTAAAAAAAAGAGACTGATGGCAAAAAATTATTTAGGGGATCATTAATTCTGCTGCTTTTCCCTTGGAGGCACCTGATAGAATTATACCTCCTCACTCTCCTGTAGTTAGCTGTGACCATATCGCTTACTCTGACCAGTGAAATCTAAGTGGAAGTAACATAAGTCACTTCCAGATAATAGCTTTCACAGCCTGTCTGCAATTTGCCATATGCTCTTTTTCCTTCTGGTGAGGTGATGAACATTTGAGACACGGTTTCTTATCCTAGGCCTCCAAAGACTTCATTTAGTGAAAAGCCTTGATGCCACATAAAGTCATGCAGAGTAAGTGAGAAACCATTTTAAGTGGTTGGGGTTTCCTGGTTAGTTGTTACTGCACCATATCCTAGCCCAGCATGTTTGACATGTTTGTTTCTCCAACAACTTTCTACAGGACTTTGGATCCAAAATGTTTTCACTTTCTACTTTATATAGATTTTCAAAACAAAACAAAAAAAACTTTACCCAAACCTTGGTGATGGTACATGTTTAAAAAAACTAAAAAGCAGTTGTTAAAACTTTCATTATCACTCCATTCACTAATGGACAACATCATAAGGAATCTCCATTTGGAGTAGGAAAGTTGTTTTCTTGTTGTAAATTATAAAAGTTGGGGGAAAAAATCTTCTCTTTCCTTTGAAGACTTATTATATGGCTGAATAAAAATGTCCCAACAAAGCTCATGACAAATATTCATAAGGTATGGAATTGAACAAAAACATGAAAGCTGAGGAAGTAAAAATTTCTTAGTATTTTGAAAAATTGCCGCAGGAAATGCTTTATCAGCAACTATAATGTTTATTAATGAAGAATCCAAGTGAAACATTTCTTACAAGATGATAATTTTTATATAATTATCTACTTAGAATTTTGAAATTGAATTATGAAACATTATATAGAATTGACAATTTAGATAAAAATTGTTTTCTAGGCTTACGACTGATATTTGAATTAAAAAATGAAAGATATGTTTCAAAATAAAAATGATCTTCAAGGGCAAATAGTCATCCCCTACTTACTTTTAGGAAATTTATTTCAAGTACAATTAAACAGATTATATTTGTTTATTCAAAGGAACTTTCAAATTTTAGAGAATTTTTTAAATAGGTATTGACCAAGTTTACATATAAAACACTGAGCCAAATATGATGAAGTATATAAAATTATATAACATGAAATATAACACCAGTATACTTACTATAAAAAATATGGTATCGTAGAAATATATATATTGAAAAAAAAAACAGAATGCTATAAGAATTTGAAGAAAAAGAAAGAGGAAAACATTGTTTGCACATATTGTCTTTCCTGAAAGTGATAAATATCTGGACATGCTTAGGAAAACTATATATCCTTAAGTGGTCCAGATCTAAGCTATTTCAGCAGATCTTTTCAAAATTAATGGAATAAAGTAATAATGAAAAACATGAAAGTTAGTAAACATCAAAAATATTAAAAACACCTGGTCTCTTTTTTAATTGCCTGTTCACTCACATTAAACGTTGTGTGATTACTGAGAAATAGGTGCATTTATAACTAACTTTTTCTAGCTATAGTTAATTTGAAGAATTAAGGCAATCCATCCCACAATATGCAACCAAATAAGCCATACAATTTGGAATAAGATAACAGGTGTTTGCCTCATAGCTTAGTTGGTAAAGAATCTTTCTGCCATGCAGGAGACCTGGGTTCAATTTATGATTTGGTAAGATCCCTTGGAGAAGAAATGGCAACACAGTCCAGTATTCTTGCCTGGAAAATCCCATGTACAGAGGAGCCTGGCAGGGGGCCAAGCAAAGAAGCCATGGGGTCACAAGAGTCCAACATGACTTAGCAACTAAACCAGCACTAATAATCAACTGTCATCTGGTATCTAAGTTCACTTGAATGTTGAAATCACTGTTGAATATCCATTTGCATACATGAAAATAGCAATAACAGAATCCTGAACTTGTGTAATTACTTGAAATGTAGTTATTTTTGTACTCTAAAAAACCATCCATACTACCTGAAAGGGCGTATTTAAATCAAAGAAACTAAAACCAAAAGAATATAATTTTAAAGGAAATATGCATTAAAACTCGAGCCACTGTACACATTTTAGTGCTTTCTCTCCTTTTGTTTTAATAGCGATTTTTGCATAACAGCCTTTTAAGGTAATTATTAAAATTAAAGTTATCCCTATTTCTGTATGAATTCCTTCCATAAATGTATTCAAGAGAATTATTCTTAAAGGCAGAATATACTTTAAGACTGAAAAACATTTGACTGCTAATGAAAGGTCTTTCATCTCAGTAAAGCAAAGATAAAATGTTATTTCTTGAATTTCTTCATGTCTGTATGTTTAAAGAGCTCAAACATAACGTGATGAAGGAGAAAAATGTCCTTTGTCTGGCTACACAGCCTTATTGAAGTTGGCTTGATGCTTTGTAGGCAAAGGTGTGCTGTTAATAATAGTATTGAAATACATCTACCAAACATCCTGGATGACTGCTACATTTCCTTTTGAGAAGGTGGAAGAAAATCTGGCTATCAACCTAAACTTTATTTGCTAGAGTTTGGGTAGTATTCTAGCAAGTAAGAAATCACTCTTTCTGTAGGAACCCTGTTATAAGAAACTTTATTCAGTCTTATTTCAATAGTTTTTCTTGGTAATATGAAGGATGAATTAAGTATATCACAAAAGACTTTTACTACTCTGAATTACCTGTTTCACCTTGGAAAGCCACACAAAATGAACCTCTTGAGCCTTTTGAAAATGACCTTTTTTTCCCCCCTCAGCAATGATTTATCTTTCCCCTCGAAATCCGTTTTACAAAAGGGAGTATGATTAAAGGAAGCCAACCAGCACAAACACTTGCTGAAGATCCTGCTTATCTGGAACTCACTTGACAATGTATGTTTTTGGGGTTGGGAATGCTGCAGGTTCAAGGGATAATTCTGCCTTTCAGGCACTTCAATTTATTTCATGCCTGAGCACTGTCATTGTACGCAGACAAGATGAAACGCATCGTTGTGTAAAGAAATTGAAATGGAATCCTACTTGACCCAGCAGGATGGGGCATTATGTTTGACTCAGTAGTGATTCCTGGGATAATATCTAATTCCAGGAGGAAAATTTCTTGATATGGCCACCTGCTGTGAATGGCTTTGTCCAGGGATCACAAGTTGTTCTGGGTGACTAGGCTCAGGACATGCCTAGAAGAATGCAGCTCGTCTCCTGCTGGCATTTAGATCTCTTCATTTTCGCCATGCTTTCTATTCAACAGGAACAACTGCATGGAATGGGGGGAGGGCGAGGTTGGAGGATATGAAGCGCTGCACACACTCCAGCAGCAGTGAGAGTCAAGGCCCGCTTGACCCGAATTTCTTATTTATTTAATTTTTTAGAGAACCATCATTATTTCTTCACAGGGCACTTTTTAATTTTTACACTTCTCAGGCCAGCCCCCTTGCATGTCTTTCTCTGTTCAATGTGTGTGAAGTATTTACTTTGAAAAGGCTGCACACCAATAGATTAAATAAAATAGGAGCACTCTGTGTCTCACAAGAGGGAATCGTGCAGACAGCTTTATTACTTCTATCAGAGAACAAAGATTTTACCCAGCATGTAGAAGATTATTAGGCCAGAAGCAAATAAATGAAATGTGTGATGTCAAAGCTTCAAATGCGATCAAGAAAAATTGTCTAATTGATTTTGCTGCAATTATAGCTTTTGGAATACAATTCCTCATGTTTTGCTTCTGAACTTTTCTTATCTTAGAATGTCTAAAGATAAAAACCTAGAGACTATAGTTTTAGACTATCCTCTTTCATAATGAAACATTCTTTGGTTCACATGGTAATTATCAACAATTGACAATACATTATTCCCTGTACCCCCCTCCTCCTTTTTTTAAGAATGATGATGCCATGACATTCATTATTCAAATTCAACATTTCTTACCTGGGTCGGTTAAAAGCAAATTCAATGAATAATGGGAAACTTGTCAGTGGGTTTCCACTTTTTTCTCTTATTTTCTTAGTTTCTGTCTGAACATCACCTTGAAAGTAGGATTTAGCTCATTTTGCAAACCCACTTTCTATTTCGGTTTTATTTTTGCAAGAGAGCTCTGAGAAGAAAAATAAATGACTGTTTATCTCTCAAGTAAAAGAAATAATTCTTAATCTAATAAAAATGAATACTTCTAAAAATGTGTGCGTGAAAATATATGTATGAATATATGCATCTATATCCACAGTCAGTCAGTTCAGTCACAGTCGTGTCCGACTCTTTGAGACCCCATGAACAAATGTTTAAAATATGACTAACTATATATGATTCATACACACATACCCTTTATAATACAATATACATATCTATATTGGATTCTACTTATGTGTTACTTCAAATAATTACATTTTTCTAAGTTTTAATTGTAAATAATTTCGAAGACTGTGAAATACATTTAGAAACTGCTCACATTTTGCATTTTCAGCAAAAAAAAACCCTGAAAAACCCTAAGGTATTTGGGTAGTATGTGGGAGTGGTTTCTTTACTTCCTTATTAGAAAGCCCTAGATTTCAGTCTTTTGGGTTACACAGGTATATATTTCTATAAATCCAATTAGAAAATCTGAAGTCATTGACCTTGTTAGCCTTCATTCTTTAATAACTGCTTCAAGCTCAGAATGAATGCTACAAATAAAATATAGCAATTTGTTAGACATTTGAGAATTTTTAAAATGGCACTATTTTAAAAGGGAGAGTGGCAAAAGTGTAAATGTATTCCTTTTACAAATTACATATGTGCAGTTCAGGGATATAAGGTGTATTTTATAAAAATATAATTTTCAAGTGATTTACTCTTTTTTCTTAGTTTTTTCTTTCTGATTAGTTCGTAATAGTGCCCATTGTGTAGGGTTTTGGAGAGGAGTTGAGCACAGCAAATGTTTTAACTGGGATGGCTGCTTGTGAGGGTTCAGCCCAAGCAAGCATGATGACGGGGTAACCCACACAGAAGGGTGACCTGGCTCGAGCGCTGGAGCAGAGTACTTTAGGGAGAGCTTTCCTGCTGAAGGCAGCTGGGCATGCTGTGTCAGAGCCCAGTCGAGGTGGAGAAGACATGTGTAGGTGTGGTAGCCAGTATGGTGTTTTATTGCCTAGGTGGGATAGAAATGGCCTCCTCGGAGGGGAAGAGATACAATGCAGCATAGGGTATCAAAAATCAAGAAAAGGAAGGACTTCTGAGTAAGAGAAGAGTCAGGCACAGGATTTCAGAGCCTATGAATGCGAGAAGGTTGTTTGTAGGAAGAGTGACTTAGCTCAGAATATCAGAGGTTGAATGGGAAAGGAGAACATCCTTGTGGGTCTTTGGGAGTGTCGTCTGGCAGGGGTATATGAGTCAAAGCTAAGCAAGGATGACATTGGCAAGGAAAAGATCTTGGCATGGAGTCGATGGCAATAAAAGATTGGTTATATAAAGGAAGACTTGTTTAAATGAATAAATAAATATTTACAAGGGAAGTTATAGGAGGTAGGGGATGCATATCGTTGTTTGGTCTCTAAGATGTGTCCGACTCTTTTACAATCCCATGAACTGTAGCCCACCAGGCTCCTCTGTCCATGGAATTTCCCAGGCAAGAATAATGGAGTGGGTTGCCATTTCCTCCTTCAGGGGATCTTCCCAACCCAGAATTGAACCCATGTCTCCTGCACTGGCAAGTAGATTCTTTACCACTGAACCACCTGGGAAGCCCAAGAGATATATTTAAGAAAGGAGAAAATAGAATAAAACTTTTTTGTTGTAATATAATTGTAATTATTAAAGTGAAGTCAGTTTTCAATATATGTAACTATTAACAGAAATAAATGTATATGAAAATGTGATATGCATATATGTGTATGTGCATATATTTGCACATGTATACATACATGTGCACATACAAATCACAAGCACACAAACATAATCCTTAACTCAGGAAACTGCAGGGCCTAGAAAAAGAGATACTCCTTCAAAGACAGGCATAAATGCCAGGTCTTGGTTTCTATCTATTGAAAAGAACCAGAGCACCTGGCTGCTGCTAAGTCACTTCAGTCGTGTCTGACTCTGTGCGACCCCATAAACGGCAGCCCACCAGGTTCCCCCATCCCTGGAATTCTCCAGGCAAGAACACTGGAGTGGGTTGCCATTTTCTTCTCCAATGCATGAAAGTGAAAAGTGAAAGTGAAGTCACTCAGTCATGTCCGACTCTTAGTGACCCCATGGACTGCAGCCCACCAGGCTCCTCCATCCATGGGATTTTCCAGGCAAGAGTACTGGAGTGGGGGGTGCCATTGCCTTCTCCGAGAGCACCTGGAGAAGCAGTTTATTTCAATGCTGGGCAAGGAAAATGAATGAGAATCTGGAACACCTATATAGAAAGAGAAAAATGAAGACATGCCAAAAGGCAAAAACCTGCTTTAAATGGCTTCCATTTGACAATTTGGTGATGATTTATTTAAATAAATAATGACAGTAATAGGTTATAAATCATTAAATAAAATATAAATCCATAAGTTAAGGAATAAATTAAAACTTTGTCAGAAACAGGATATTTTCACAAACCTAAAGTACCTCCTCATAAAATTACAATTAACTACAAGAGAAACAAATGATTTTTAAAATGTAGAAGCTTGGCAGGTACCATACTACTCACATGGTCAAAGTTAGTACTACCTTAATAAGCACTTCTAGAGGGGTGAAGTAAGGACCTCTAAAAATCCACTTCTCCATAAAAACAATGAAAACACAGAAAGAACTGTCAAAGTTAATCTTTTCAGAGCTATGGAAATTAAAAACTTCAAACACATTAGGAATGCTTATTTGAAGAAAATGGCCCAATTTCATTGAGAACAGTGAGCTCTGTGTATATTTAACTTATCCTGTTTCCATCCTTCCTTTATAAATCACTAGGAATATAGAAAATGAAGTTTCACAACCAAAGCTGATTAAAAGTTGGAGAGCCTTGTCAGCAACAGGAGCAAGAATAATAGGCTTAGGGACCCCCCAAAAGCTTTGCCCACTCATAACTTGCATTATTTGACCAGTCAAAGCCTCATTCAAAGTGTTGCTTTGTTTGCCTATTTCAGAGTTCACTAAGAGTAAAAGCCCAATATCTCTCATGAAAACAGATGCAAAAATCCTCAACAAAATATTAGCTAATTCATTGTAAAATGTATAAAAAGAATTTTACCCTAAAACCAAGCGGAATTTTTGCTGGGTATGCAAAGCTGGTTCAACATTCAAAACTTAATATAACAAATTTAAAAAGGGAAAACTAGTGTAATCATATCAATATATGCACAAACAACATTTGGCAAAATCCTGAACTCTTTCATGAAAAATTACTTAGGAAACTAAGAAGAGAGAACTTCCTCCTTTTACAGAAAAATGATAGCAATGAAACAACATTCCAAGAAAGCCAATGACAGTTGGGGAAGATGCCCACAAATTTGTAAGATGTAGTGTTTGTATGTAGTGAAGAATAAAGTAATCTTTATTTTTAGGAAGAACAAAATTTATTCTTAGAAACTCTGTTTGACTGACCCAATTTGAAGGAAATGTATTACATAAATGTCATATGCATGGCATTCGAGTACCTGGATGTTCCTCCAATTGTGTTTTGTTTTTGTGTTTTTGTTTCATTAAGTAATTTAACAGGATAAGTCATTGAATCAATAAATTATTTAATGCTTTCCCCTAAAAGAGTTTCTAGGAGAAGAAAATTGGAAATAACTATGTAGCCAACTAGGCCCTGGATAAATGTTGACCAGTCATTTGCCACATTTAAGCATTTTTTTTCTCCCTTTCAGAAAATGTCTGGAAGTCATCCCAGTAGTGATGTTCAAGGATGCAAATTATCACCATACTCCCTTGTGAAATTACCAGTAATTACTTTGATTTATTACTGGCTATTTATCATTCAAAATTATTATTTTGGTTGTGTGGCCTTTCTAAACTGAAGAAATTGCTTTCATCAGTATGCTAAACTATTAGTAGTTCATCAAATCATATACTATTCAAATTTACCCCAATATATTTGATTTCTAGATTTTGAGACTTTATCTGCCTCCACATGAGCTTCTCTAGTAGTTCCTCTGATAAAAAATCCACCTGCAATGCAGGAGACCCCACTTCGATTCCTGGGTTGGTAAGATCTGGAAAAGGAATAGGCTACCCATTCTGGTAATCTTGGGCTTCATTGGTGGCTCAGATGGTAAAGAATCCACCTGCAATTGGGTTCTATCCATGGGTTGGGAAGATCTCCTGGAGGAGGGCATGGCAACCCATTCCAGTATTCTTCCCTGGAAAATCCTCATGGACAGAGGAGCCTGATGAGCTATATTCCATGGGGTTGCAAAGAGTTGGACAGGACTGAATGGCTAAACACAGCAAAGCACTACCTCACATATTGAATATTTTTAATATGCTTAAACTGAAAAAATATTTTATTTTATTTTATTTTATTTCCTTCTCCTCCAGTCATTTCTATAATGCCACCCATGCAATTTAAGTACTTAGATACATTCCATGATGTAGATTCCTTTCTAGAAATAAACTTTGATTACATCGATAGGTATGAATAACAAGTTCTAAAAGACAGTTAAACAGTGAAAGATAGGATATTCATTCACTGGTTCAAAAAATACTCATTGAAAAATCCCTGCTTTACTTTAGGAATCTTCTGGGTGACTATGTGCAAGTTAAATATGGCCGCTGGCTACATTTATAGTCCCTGAAGTTTATATTGTGGTGGGAGACAGGAAAGAATATCCTTTCTACTCTTGGAAGGAGAGAAAAAAAAATTCATTCGAAGTGGAAAATTTTGACTGCCTGAGAAAATGGGATTTAGGGGAAGGCAAAAATTGAGACAAGATGATGCAGAGGATTTTCTCTTTTAACCTAGCCCTGTATTGAGTAAAACTGTCTCTGAACCTGGGTCTCCATTGCCTACAGAACTACTCAAGTCTAGATGTCTAATGAGGTAGATTCATTTGCAACTTTATTTCATAAAGAAAGGATTGCTCTTCCTTTCAAGACTTCAGTGGTCCGCTGGAAACAGCATAGAGACAACACAGAGCAAGAGACAGAGGTCATTAGCATACTCAATTCAGACTAGAGGGATGGTTCACTGTGGCTTCCAGAGCCTTCCAGAAAGAAGCAAAACATCTACAACAGGCTGATTTTTATGAATTGCTAACTTGATTTTTTTTGTTTTTAACCAGCTTTTCCCTCCTTTTTCTCTCCATATTTAAATAACTAAATCATTCTCAACTCATTACCCCAAGGGAGGGGCATGTCATTGTGGAAAGTAGAAGCTAAGAAATAGTCCTGGTTTCACCCTAAAAGTGCAAAGTATGTAAAGCAAGTTCTCCAATTCACAGCCTTCAGGCCCGATATCTCCCGGAGAAATGTTTTATTGGCTATGTTATATTATGTTGGCCCACACATTGTTTTAAAATAGAAATAGGGCCACAATTTGAAATTGGAAGATTTAATATTTGTTACATATATAGTTCCCTGATTTCTTTAGAGATTCATATAATCTTGCAACTGGGGTGATATCCTCACGTGGCAACAGTGGAAGGGGACAATTATCAGCTCTCTGCTTTGCTGCGATACATACTCCTGTCAATCTTTGCCCATGTCTTCATCTCCCCTCCACTGAGGCACAATGTCAGTTACCATTATCATCTTGTATTTATGACTCATATTACCTGCTTTGGATCTACTAAGAGAACAGTGTCTTCATGGAAATGATAAGATTCTGGTTATAGATAGAATTTGGGGTAGAATGACATACCATAGAGCAAAGTATTTAAGTATGCTATAATTTTGACAGAAGATGACAGTAAATTCCAGGGATGGGAAAAGAAGTGATTAGAGTGCAGTTAGTGGTTAATTTAAAGGGATCCTACAAGCAGTGCCTTTATAGCAAAGAACTGGGAGTCAGGAAAAAAAAAAAAAAAAACCCAACTAGACATCTGGTTCTTAGAACCGAGGGGATTTCTGCCACAGAAAGGTGGCAACATCTGAGTGGAAATAGCTCTGTGATGTGCTTGGGCATATGTTGACTTCAGTAGTTTCATAGAAATTCCTCTAACCCAGCATGACCTGGAAGAAGCAGAATGTTTTCTGTGTGCCAGTGCATGGCACAGAATTAACTGTGAAGGCTGCTGAACATGAAGTTGTCTTGCCAAGAGGAGTGAGAGTTATCCCAGTGGCTGATTGCAGGAATCAATCATGTGGAACACCAGATTCTAGCACTCTATAGCCATCTCATGTCCAGGAATTCCTTGGTTTTAAAGGGATTCTTGAAGAATTTGCACACTCAGTTGACACACTGAATTTATATATATTCAATAAATATATTATATATCATAGTGTTAAAGGCAGTGCTTCAAGAAAATTTGTAAGAGAAAATAATAATTGAATATCCAGAATAGTAGTCTTTCCCAGAACAGACAGATGTGATATTGAAAACAGCTAGACCTGGACAGCCTCCTTAGCTGTACTGGCTAAAAATGATTGCAATCTGTTAGCAAAGAGGGATATATTCTATTTGCTCATTTGTATTACCTGCCTTAAGCCATATATGTATGTGCATGTTTGTGTATATATTTGTGTGCATATAAGTATTGTTGTTGTTTAGTTGCCTAGTTGTGTCCAACTCTTTGCCACCCCATGGACTTCACACCAGGCTTCCCTGATCTTCACCAACCCCAGAGCTTGCTCAAATTCATGTCCATTGAGTCAGTGATGCCATCCAATCATCTCATTCTCTGTCATTTCCTTCTCCTTGAATCCTTCTCCTTGACAATGAAGTTGTCAACCTTTCACTCCTTTCTATGAAGCATTTCTCCAGACCTTGTAGAACGTATCTGAAATGTATACTTTAGGTCTTGACCTGACTCTCACATTGATTCTGGAGCCCAAAGTGGGGAAAACCCAATAAACAGATGTAAGCCTAATAAGTGTTGTTTCTGTTGCTTGATACACTTGGACCTGATACTCTTGGTGTTTTCTTATGGGTAGATCATGTTTGTTCACTTCTGCTTTTGGAAATTCACATCAAGTGGATTCAGATATTACTAAATAGACATCATCACTATGTCCTTTGCTTTTCCTGACCCTTTCTTCAATAGTAAAATGTACTTTTCAAAAATGAAACAGATGACAAAACAGAGAAGACAATGCTCAGAATAAAAGTTCACATATGTGTCTATCAGCACTGTTATCTCACAGTTTACAGGGAGATATGTTGAAACAGCAGTGTCAGCAGTGCACTAAATGAAAGTGTCCGAGGCTGACTCATCCTTTAGAAAATTATATAAATAAAACTAAAGATGTATATGTTCTTTACTACTTTTATTATTTTCCCTTATGCTACCATCTCCTTCCCCTGTTAATACTTCCCCTGGGAACTGTTTTTCTATCCCCTGAGGACAATTTCTTGGGGTGGTCCCTGCCCGGCCCCCTACTTCTCATTGTTTTGGTTTCACTGTGGTATTTCTGGTGACACTGCAGGACTTCAAAGTGGCCCTCATTCTGTATCATTTATCAACTTTTCTTACCAATTCAGCGTCACTTTGAAGTCTTACTGAGCAGCTGGCCACGGCGCAGCTGGCCTAAAACAAGACAGAACTGGCAAGATCAGGAGTGAAAAAACTGGAGAACAGTGTCCAGTGTGAATATCTCAAAAGCAATGTAATGACAGCCCTATTATGTACATGTTCAATTGTCTCTAGGAAAAGCAGAAATATTTTATATCTGTGTGTGTATATATATATATATGCACTGTACACATATCCAACAGCTTTAGGGGGCATTTAGTATTAAATCATAGGGTGTTTGAACATTGAAACAAATCAGAGATCAACAGTACAACATGTGGAAATTGAGTGACAGAGAAGGAAGTAGTTCATCCAATGCTACTCATCAGATTAGGGATACGGAAGGACGTAGTTTTGTTTCACTCAGTTTCAGATAAGTTCCTATTCCATTTTTTAGGATAATGTTGATGTGCATGTATGATTTTTAGTAATAGCTATAAAGTTTTAAAAAATCTCCTGTTGTTAAATTGTCATTTTTTCTTTTTACTATATTCTTAATGTTTGATATCAAAAACTTTTTTGTTGTTAAGATCTATACATTTTCAACTGGATTTTCTCCCAAAGTATTTCTATCCCAGTAAAACCTGAATTGAAATTCAGTCTCCAAATCATCTGCAAAATAAGTTTTTGCTTTCTCTCTTTTTCAAATTCTCTCTCTCCTACAAAATATATTTTCTCTAAATTTTGTTGTTACTTGTTTATTTTTTCCTTCTGTTCTTTCAGCTTAGATTTATTTCTCAGGTAAAGGAAAAGCACTAATTGTTCACTTAGTTAAGAATAAAATACTAAAAAACTATTTGGAAATCCTGAGAGCAGGCACATCACATGAAATGTGAACTGCAGTTTTGGCTCTTGTGATTGGATCATTTCAAATATCTCTTCTTGCAATGATTAGATTTTGAGAAGCAAAATTCCTAATACTATACCTTGAATAGTGGCTTTCCTGGTGGCTCAGAGGATAAAGCATCTGCCTGCAGTGCAGGAGACCCAGGTTCGATCCCTGGGTCAGGAATATCTCCTGGAGAAGGAAATGGCAACCCACTCCAGTATTGTTGCCTGGAGAATCCCATGGACAGAGGAGCCTGATGGGCTACAGTCCATGGGGTCTCAAAGAGTCAGACATGACTGAGCGACTTCACTCATACCTTAAATAATAAACTTGTCTGTTAATATTCTAGACATGGATGAAAGCATAGTGGTTAGGAATCACAAAACTCAGCATGGAAATGTTCTCTTTATTACCCTCTTTTGAGCATGTTATGTCAGCCCTACACTAAGCCTAGTGTCCTTCAATCCATATTCCCTCTGTTAACTGCTCCAATCTACCATCACTGTGAAGGAGCCTTGGTAGTCTGAAAACAGACTCTGGTTTTAAGCATCAAATTCAGTCCTCCTTCAGTGATTCGTTTGCCACCAGTCTATACCCATTTGGGTGGCTGTGCAAACATATCGCTTTCCTTTCTGATACTTTCTAACTTCTGATAAGTCAGATATTCTTTGCTCATCTGTATTTACTTATGAAAATTTTATTTTAATGTTTTTTGTTCTCCAAATGTATAGATTTTTCTTGTCTTATTTCCCATTTTCTGGAGTGCTCTGAGTGAGCCTTTCATGTATCCAATCTTCCATCTTTAGATTAATGACTAAGCCCTTTTTTTTAGATACTTTTGTATTGTTATTAGTGTTTGTAAAATCAATAGGGAAGAACTCGATCTTTACCTTTTTTGTCACTTAAAATAAGTGCTTTGTGGAACAAATATATGAGAGTAATCCACTCTGACAAAATCAAGCCAAACAATCCCCAATTTTTAATTTCTTTATCTAGGTGGTTAGACTTCTTCCTTCTTTATCATGTTTACCCATCCCTCATTCAAAAAAAGTAGGATGACTTTCTCAATAGAAGGGCCTAACTTTATTTAGTTAAGAATAAGTTAGCAAATGTCCTTCCATGTTAGAAAATGTTAGTTAGACAAACAACTTCAAAATCAATTACCCTTTTCATTCTTATGAGTTAGTAGCATTTCAAAGCCATCAAAATAGAAATAGAAGAGGCAACATATGTTATTAGGTTGGTGCAAAAGTAATTTTGGTTTTACATTGTTGAAATATTTCATTAGATATTGGAATACATTCTTAAACAAATGTGGTTTGTTATACATCATTTTAATGCACATTTCTTCCTTTATGTTTTTTGCTAACGAACCAAACACAGAGTCCAGAGTCTTGGGAGCATGATGTAGGGAAGGTACTGCTCTTTGGCTAAGTAGTGTTAATCATAGTCTTTACAACTCTCAGGTCAGTATCATCTCTACACTCCTTATATGAGGATGGCATCTCTTTAAACATCCTAGGAATTAAAGGAAGAAAAACATAACAATCAAGAGAGCAAAAAGAAAGCTACTTGTGAAGGCAATCAGTTCAAGAGAAGCCAAGTATACTTTATGGAGCAATTGTATGCCCTTAAGAAAATCAAACCAAACATAAATTCTGTGGATCCATAAATAATAATAATAATAACATGAAAATTACTCTTACTATATTTTTATAATATACTAAATGCATTTACATATATTATCACATCTCATTGTATCAGCTACCCTAACTATAAATATTTTTATTTTATAGACGAAGAGGCTGAGGCTCAAAGTGAGTATCTCCTCATCATTTTAGTAGTTGAGCCTAGGTAATCTGACTCTACAGCCCATGATTTTAATCAACACACCAGCTTTTCCCACTGAAAGCTGAGGGAAGCTGATGTGGCAAAAAGAAACACAAAAACAGAAACAAAATACCACAAAATAGACAGATTTAATTGGTATAGGAAAAGTCTGTTAAAAAGAGGTTTAGAGAAATAAAAGTATATATTAGAATCTATTAATAAAACATTAATTTTAAAGAAAAAATGTAAATAGAAAATAAAAACTAGCAAATCAAAACATATTGGAGTACAATATTGAGAAACTATTCCAAAAGACAAAGGAAAAAGAAATACATGTGTCACATGGCCAGTGTTTCAGACTGGCCATATTCCAGACTAAGTTTGAATCTTAGTTTTGGCATTTAAGTTTTTGGTTGGTTTGTTTTTCTAATGTGCATTTTAAAAATTTATTTATTTTATTGAAGGCCAATTGCTTTACAATATTGTGGTGCTTTTTGACATACATCAACATGAATCAGCCATGGGTGTACATGTGTACCCCCCATCCTGAACCTCCCTCCCACCTCCCTACCTACCCCATCCCTCTGGGTTGTCCCAGAGCACTGACTTTGAGTGTCCTGCTTCATGCATTGAAATTGCATGCAGTTCAGTTCAGTCGCTTAGTCGTGTCTGACTCTTTGCGACACGCCAGGCCTCCCTGTCCATCACCATCTCCCAGAGTTCACGCAGACTCACATCCATCGAGTCCGTGATGCCATCCAGCCATCTCATCCTTGGTCATCCCCTTCTCCTGCCCTCAATCCCTCCCAGCATCAGAGTCCTTTCCAATGAGTCAACTCTTCGCATCAGGTGGCCAAAGTACTGGAGCTTCAGCTTTAGCATCATTCCTTCCAAAGAAATCCCAGGGTTGATCTCCTTCAGAAGGGACTGTTTGGATCTCCTTGCAGTCCAAGGGACTCTCAAGAGTCTTCTCCAACACCACAGTTCAAAAGCATCAATTCTTCAGCGCTCAGCCTTCTTCACAGTCCAACTCTCACATCCATACATGACCAGTTGGTCATCTATTTTTACATTTGGTAATATACATATTTCAATGCTATTCTCTCAAATTGTCCCACCCTCGCCTTCTCTCACATAGTCCAAACGTCTGTTTTTCACATCTGTGTTTCTTTTGCTGTCTTGAATATAGGGTCGTCTTTACCATCTTTCTAAATTCCATAAATATGCATAAATATACTGTATTGGTATTTCTCTTTCTAACTTACTTCATTCTGGTAATAGGCTCCAGTTTCATCCAGTTCATTAGAACTGGCTCAGATGCATTCTTTTTATAGCTGAGTAATATTCCATTGTGTGTGTGTACCACAACTTCCTTTTCCATTCATCTGCTGTTGGACATACAGGTTGTTTCCATGTTCTATTTATTGTGAACAGTGCTGCAATGAACATTGGNGACTCTCAAGAGTCTTCTCCAACACCACAGTTCAAAAGCATCAATTCTTCAGCGCTCAGCCTTCTTCACAGTCCAACTCTCACATCCATACATGACCAGTTGGTCATCTATTTTTACATTTGGTAATATACATATTTCAATGCTATTCTCTCAAATTGTCCCACCCTCGCCTTCTCTCACATAGTCCAAACGTCTGTTTTTCACATCTGTGTTTCTTTTGCTGTCTTGAATATAGGGTCGTCTTTACCATCTTTCTAAATTCCATAAATATGCATAAATATACTGTATTGGTATTTCTCTTTCTAACTTACTTCATTCTGGTAATAGGCTCCAGTTTCATCCAGTTCATTAGAACTGGCTCAGATGCATTCTTTTTATAGCTGAGTAATATTCCATTGTGTGTGTGTACCACAACTTCCTTTTCCATTCATCTGCTGTTGGACATACAGGTTGTTTCCATGTTCTATTTATTGTGAACAGTGCTGCAATGAACATTGGGGTACATGTGTCTCTCGATTTTGGTTTCCTTGGTGTGTATGCCCAGCAGTGGGATTGCTGGGTCATATAGCACTTCTATTTCCAGATTTTTAAAGAAATCTCTACACTGTTCTCTCCATAGTGGCTGTACTAGTTTGCATTGCCACCAACAGTATAAGAGGGTTTCCTTTTCTGCACACCCTCTCCAGCATCTATTGTTTGTAAATTTTTTTAATAGTTTTGCCATTTAAGTTTTAAATAACCTCTTTTGTCCCAGTTATATGTAAAAGTGGAGAGGAAATTGCATTTCATTTGCATTAAGTACTTTGCAGTTTGCATTAAGTATTTAAGTGAGTTGATATTTATTAGATGGAGCAAACACTGTAACTGATGGTTTTGTTTTTAATAATAAAATTATTGCTGCTAAAAATACATTTGAGAAAGCAAGGGGAAAATTAAATTATGTTGGATGGTGAATAAGAGATTGACAGTGGAGGGATATATATGGTAAATGGATTATTCTAAAGAATAAAAACAAATGTTTTATATTAGCTATTATAACAGCTAGTAATATATTCACTTACATATACCAAGGAATCATTAAGTGCAAGGCATTATGTTAGTTGTTTTTCCAAATATTATTTTATTTTAACTTTCAAATTATCCTATTAGAAGAACTTTGTAGCATTATTAACAGATAAGTAAATTAAAGCCTAAAGATTTTATACAACTAAAATAATATTTCATAGCTATGAAGTGATGGAGCTCTAAAGTCAGATTAACTCCATAGTCTTTACCTTCTATGCCAACACAGGCAAGTAGGAATTTTCTCAATAATAAGAATATTATTCTACTCCATACAATCTAAATATGTCAGATGTGATATGACTGGAAAACTGAATTTTTAGTTTAATTTAATTCAATTATTTAAAGTTGAATTAAGAACTTTAAACTGGTTTTGGTTATGGTTTGTGACAACTATATTGGAGAGCTACCTTCTATAGACATTTAAAGCAAAAGTGCTTACTATTTTGCAGATAAAACTTATGAACATATGCCAATACCCAGATATATCCTAAAATGTTGAATCTCAAGCTGGAGCATAGAATCTACCATGTATTAATTTCTGTACCTTTTTCTTCATGTACACATAAATCAATCTGTTCTGACAAGAATCATAATATTAAATGACACAAATATCTTACTAGTGGAATAAAGTCATAAACTACAAAGTATGTACACAAATTCAAGAGACAATATATATTAATATACGTTTCATTTAGAGGATGAGTTTATTTGAATAATCCCATCTATAGTTGCAAGCTACAGTGTTAAATATTAAGGAATGAAGTGAATGAGAAAAGAGCAGAATTTTTATCAAGAATATTTTAAACATCTCCTAAGAATCATAAATTTACTTGAGTAAATTTCTACATCAGAATATTCAATCATAATTTTGTCAATTCTCCCTAAATTTATCTGTGAATTCAAATGCAATGCCAATTAAATTGCATTGGCCAAAACAACACAAACTGAGTTAAAATGAAAAAGAAGAAAGCTCAACAATGATTAAAGCATATATAACACAAGAAAAGTCTACACTTTTAAAAATTTTATCATAAAGGTATCTTACACACTCAATAGAAAGAACATGATAGAAAAAGTATGCTAAAAACATAATAAAATTAAAAATAATTTACAAACATCTGATCAAAAGGTTGGTATAACTTTCATTTTGAAAGGTTTTTTCTTAAAGTTTGAAGAGTGACCATCTTTGTTCTTCCAGATTTTGGAAGATTATATTAAAAATTAGTAGCTGATTAGTTATAGTATTGGTGGTTCTTGGTTTTCTATGTGAATAAGTTATTTGCACATAAACGTAATATGTTTTGCAAGTGAACTGAAGATGAATCTGTGTAATTGTATGGCACCTTAAGAGCTTTGCCAAATAATTCCAGTCTACATTCTTTCAAGGAAAGTTTAGAAGAGGCAGTAATAACCTTATGTGGATAAATTATCAAAAGCCATGGTACTCATATAATAATTGGAGAAGGCTAAGATGAAAAAGAAAAAATATATATATTGTTTTGCTCCTTTCTTACACATTTAAAGGGAGAGAAAAAAGTGTATCAAGTCAGTTGCTTTCTGGAAACAGAGTTGTTTTACCTAATATTGATTAGCCATGGAAGGATTTCTGATACTGTCATAGTCCATAGTTTCATAGAGACTTTAAGGGAAAAAATGATTTAGATAAAAACTATTACTGTCAGATAAGGTAGCTGGATAACATTTTTAATATTCTGAAAGATGTGTTTAAGCTTCATGAGGACAAACTTTGTTTTATCACCATTGTGTCTTCAGCCCTATTGTCTGGCATACATTTAATGTAAAAAAAAAAAAGGAAAAAGAGAAATTTAAGTGGATGAATTAACTGAAGTTCAAGTAAACATTTTAACTTTCTGTCCAGTTTTGACAGGCAGAATTTTCTTTACCTGTAATCACCAGTCTACTTTTGAATTAGGAGACAAATATTACATAATTTAACCAAAAAATTTGTATTTCCTTCTTTCAAATGTACTTATTGATCAAATCTGCATTTGGGTTTGGGTTTTGAAAAATAAGGCTAGCATAGATTGCAAAAGAAAGGAGACAAAATATATAGAAAGGAAGTTAGGAATAAAATAGTAAGCAAAGCACACAGGGCTCACAGCGCAAACTCTGCAATTAGAGAACATAAGTTACATTAAAGTAGAACAAGAGCATATCCTCACATTCTTTGTCTTCTACTTCACTGGCACACTTCAACATTTTAATTTCAAATGTTTTTTTCCCGGTAGACTAACCATTCTTAGTTGTTTTATTTGAAAGAAAAATAATGGAGATAACATAGGTCAACTCTGTTACAGTATATTCAATTACATTCAATTTATGACTTTCTCTTATTCTTCCCTGCTTCCTTAAATATTGTTTTGTTTTTTGTCTTTTCCAGTTTACATAAAGGAAAGTGAGGTGTTTTGAAAATGTGTTTTCAGATTTTGTGAGAAAAATATGTTTTTCCTTGGATGTGTTCTAATGCCAAATTTACATCTGGCTGGTAAGAAAGACTCTATGAATGTGTGTGTGTGTGTGTGTGTGTGCGTGTGGTTGTATGCACACATGCACATGCACTCTTGTGTGTCCATTTTCTTGCTCTCAGAACTGGGGTTCATAAAAAATGATGATTTTTAGAAGATGGAATGATAAACTATTGCAAAGGTATTGTCATTTCTTATAAGAAAAAAAAAGGTCAGTTGAGAGAAGATCTCTATTTTAAGAGAAAACTGTGAAAACTACACAGATTTTTATTACTAAGTGCATACTAAAATCATTGTGCTTTGCTTATGTTTGAATGAAATACCATCACACCGAATAAGTTAATTGTAAGGAGCATTTAAATTATTCTCTATATTTCTCCTGGAAGGTATATGTAGATCAATTTAGGGATAGTCTATGAGGGGCTATAATTATTAGTAAGCTTCCCGGGTGTATTATCTCTTAATGACAATTATAATAGGATGGAAAAATTATAGGTGAGTGATATAGTGATTCACAATTTTGAAAAGTTATATACTCCACTTATTGTTGTTGTTCAGTCATTTCTGATTCCTTGCAATGCTATGACTGCAGCACACCATGTTTCCCTGTCCTTCAATATCTCCCAGAGTTTGCTCAAACTCATGTCCATTGAGTTCGTGATGCAATCCAACCACCTTGCCCTCTGTCATTCCCTTTTACTCCTATCTTCAGTCTTTTCCAAAATCAGAGTATTTTCCAATGAATCAGCTCTTCCTATGAAGTGGCCAGAGTATTAAAGCTTCAGTTTCAGCATCAGTCCTTCCAATGAATATTCAGGTTGATTTCCTTAAGGATTGATTGATTTGATCTCCTTGCAGTCTAGTCCAGTTCAGTTCAGTTGCTCAGTCATGTCCAACTCCTTGCAGTCCCATGGACTGCAGCACAACAGGCCTCCCTGTCCATCACCAACTCCTGTAGCTTACACAAAGTCATGTCCATCCAACCATCTCTTCCTCTGTCATCCCGTTCTCCTCCCACATTCAATCTTTCCCAGCATCAGGGTCTTTTCCAATGAGTCAGCTCTTCGCATCACACGTCCAAAGTATTGGAGTTTCAGCTTCAACATCAGTCCTTCCAATGAATATTCAGAACTGATTTCTTTTAGGATGGACTGGTTGGATCTCTTTGTAGTCCAAGNAATTCAATTATTTAAAGTTGAATTAAGAACTTTAAACTGGTTTTGGTTATGGTTTGTGACAACTATATTGGAGAGCTACCTTCTATAGACATTTAAAGCAAAAGTGCTTACTATTTTGCAGATAAAACTTATGAACATATGCCAATACCCAGATATATCCTAAAATGTTGAATCTCAAGCTGGAGCATAGAATCTACCATGTATTAATTTCTGTACCTTTTTCTTCATGTACACATAAATCAATCTGTTCTGACAAGAATCATAATATTAAATGACACAAATATCTTACTAGTGGAATAAAGTCATAAACTACAAAGTATGTACACAAATTCAAGAGACAATATATATTAATATACGTTTCATTTAGAGGATGAGTTTATTTGAATAATCCCATCTATAGTTGCAAGCTACAGTGTTAAATATTAAGGAATGAAGTGAATGAGAAAAGAGCAGAATTTTTATCAAGAATATTTTAAACATCTCCTAAGAATCATAAATTTACTTGAGTAAATTTCTACATCAGAATATTCAATCATAATTTTGTCAATTCTCCCTAAATTTATCTGTGAATTCAAATGCAATGCCAATTAAATTGCATTGGCCAAAACAACACAAACTGAGTTAAAATGAAAAAGAAGAAAGCTCAACAATGATTAAAGCATATATAACACAAGAAAAGTCTACACTTTTAAAAATTTTATCATAAAGGTATCTTACACACTCAATAGAAAGAACATGATAGAAAAAGTATGCTAAAAACATAATAAAATTAAAAATAATTTACAAACATCTGATCAAAAGGTTGGTATAACTTTCATTTTGAAAGGTTTTTTCTTAAAGTTTGAAGAGTGACCATCTTTGTTCTTCCAGATTTTGGAAGATTATATTAAAAATTAGTAGCTGATTAGTTATAGTATTGGTGGTTCTTGGTTTTCTATGTGAATAAGTTATTTGCACATAAACGTAATATGTTTTGCAAGTGAACTGAAGATGAATCTGTGTAATTGTATGGCACCTTAAGAGCTTTGCCAAATAATTCCAGTCTACATTCTTTCAAGGAAAGTTTAGAAGAGGCAGTAATAACCTTATGTGGATAAATTATCAAAAGCCATGGTACTCATATAATAATTGGAGAAGGCTAAGATGAAAAAGAAAAAATATATATATTGTTTTGCTCCTTTCTTACACATTTAAAGGGAGAGAAAAAAGTGTATCAAGTCAGTTGCTTTCTGGAAACAGAGTTGTTTTACCTAATATTGATTAGCCATGGAAGGATTTCTGATACTGTCATAGTCCATAGTTTCATAGAGACTTTAAGGGAAAAAATGATTTAGATAAAAACTATTACTGTCAGATAAGGTAGCTGGATAACATTTTTAATATTCTGAAAGATGTGTTTAAGCTTCATGAGGACAAACTTTGTTTTATCACCATTGTGTCTTCAGCCCTATTGTCTGGCATACATTTAATGTAAAAAAAAAAAAGGAAAAAGAGAAATTTAAGTGGATGAATTAACTGAAGTTCAAGTAAACATTTTAACTTTCTGTCCAGTTTTGACAGGCAGAATTTTCTTTACCTGTAATCACCAGTCTACTTTTGAATTAGGAGACAAATATTACATAATTTAACCAAAAAATTTGTATTTCCTTCTTTCAAATGTACTTATTGATCAAATCTGCATTTGGGTTTGGGTTTTGAAAAATAAGGCTAGCATAGATTGCAAAAGAAAGGAGACAAAATATATAGAAAGGAAGTTAGGAATAAAATAGTAAGCAAAGCACACAGGGCTCACAGCGCAAACTCTGCAATTAGAGAACATAAGTTACATTAAAGTAGAACAAGAGCATATCCTCACATTCTTTGTCTTCTACTTCACTGGCACACTTCAACATTTTAATTTCAAATGTTTTTTTCCCGGTAGACTAACCATTCTTAGTTGTTTTATTTGAAAGAAAAATAATGGAGATAACATAGGTCAACTCTGTTACAGTATATTCAATTACATTCAATTTATGACTTTCTCTTATTCTTCCCTGCTTCCTTAAATATTGTTTTGTTTTTTGTCTTTTCCAGTTTACATAAAGGAAAGTGAGGTGTTTTGAAAATGTGTTTTCAGATTTTGTGAGAAAAATATGTTTTTCCTTGGATGTGTTCTAATGCCAAATTTACATCTGGCTGGTAAGAAAGACTCTATGAATGTGTGTGTGTGTGTGTGTGTGTGCGTGTGGTTGTATGCACACATGCACATGCACTCTTGTGTGTCCATTTTCTTGCTCTCAGAACTGGGGTTCATAAAAAATGATGATTTTTAGAAGATGGAATGATAAACTATTGCAAAGGTATTGTCATTTCTTATAAGAAAAAAAAAGGTCAGTTGAGAGAAGATCTCTATTTTAAGAGAAAACTGTGAAAACTACACAGATTTTTATTACTAAGTGCATACTAAAATCATTGTGCTTTGCTTATGTTTGAATGAAATACCATCACACCGAATAAGTTAATTGTAAGGAGCATTTAAATTATTCTCTATATTTCTCCTGGAAGGTATATGTAGATCAATTTAGGGATAGTCTATGAGGGGCTATAATTATTAGTAAGCTTCCCGGGTGTATTATCTCTTAATGACAATTATAATAGGATGGAAAAATTATAGGTGAGTGATATAGTGATTCACAATTTTGAAAAGTTATATACTCCACTTATTGTTGTTGTTCAGTCATTTCTGATTCCTTGCAATGCTATGACTGCAGCACACCATGTTTCCCTGTCCTTCAATATCTCCCAGAGTTTGCTCAAACTCATGTCCATTGAGTTCGTGATGCAATCCAACCACCTTGCCCTCTGTCATTCCCTTTTACTCCTATCTTCAGTCTTTTCCAAAATCAGAGTATTTTCCAATGAATCAGCTCTTCCTATGAAGTGGCCAGAGTATTAAAGCTTCAGTTTCAGCATCAGTCCTTCCAATGAATATTCAGGTTGATTTCCTTAAGGATTGATTGATTTGATCTCCTTGCAGTCTAGTCCAGTTCAGTTCAGTTGCTCAGTCATGTCCAACTCCTTGCAGTCCCATGGACTGCAGCACAACAGGCCTCCCTGTCCATCACCAACTCCTGTAGCTTACACAAAGTCATGTCCATCCAACCATCTCTTCCTCTGTCATCCCGTTCTCCTCCCACATTCAATCTTTCCCAGCATCAGGGTCTTTTCCAATGAGTCAGCTCTTCGCATCACACGTCCAAAGTATTGGAGTTTCAGCTTCAACATCAGTCCTTCCAATGAATATTCAGAACTGATTTCTTTTAGGATGGACTGGTTGGATCTCTTTGTAGTCCAAGGGATGTTCAAAAGTCTTCCCCAACACCACAGTTCAAAAGCATCAGTTCTTCAGCCCTCAGCTTTCTTTATGATCCAAATCTTACATCCATACATGATTACTGCAAAAACCATAGCCTTGACTAGACATACCTTTGACACCAAGTAATGTCTCTGCTTCTTAATATGCTGTCTAGGTTGGTCATAACTTTTCTTCCAAGGAGTAAGCATCTTTTAATTTCTTGGCTGCAGTCACCATCTGCAGTGATTTTGGAGCCAAAGAAAATAAAGTCTTCCACTGTTTCCCCATCTATTTGCCATGAAGTGATGGGACTGGATGTCATGATCTTAGTTTTCTGAATGTTGAGCTTTAAGCCAACTTTTTCCACTCTCCTCTTTCAATTTCATCAGGAGGCTCTTTATTTCTTCTTCACTTTCTGCCATAAGGGTGGTGTCATCTGCATATTTGAGATTATTGATATTTCTCCCGGCAATCTTGATTCCAGCTTGTGCTTCATCCAGCCTACTGTTTTGCATGATGTACTATGCATATAAGTTAAATAAGCAGGGTGACAATATACAGCCTTGACATACTCCTTTTCCTATTTGGAACCAGTATGTTGTTCCATGCCCACTTCTAACTGTTGGTTCCTGCATACAGATTTCTCAAGAGGCAGGTCACGTGTTCTGGTAAGCCCATCTCTTGAAGTATTTTCCACAGTTTGTTGACATAGTAAAAGGCTTTAGCATAGTCAATAAAACAAAAGCAGATATTTTTCTGGAATTCTTTCTTTTTATATGATTCAATGGATGTTGACAATTTGATCTTTGGTTCCTCTGCCTTTTCTAAATCCAAGTTTGTACATTTGGAATTTCTTGGTTCATGTACTGTTGAAGCTGATCTTGGAGGATTTTGAGCATGAACTTGCTAGCATGTGAAATGAGTTATTATAAAATATTGGTTATATTTTCTGTGACACAATATGTTCCTTTAGCTTATTTTGAACCGAATCATTTGTATCTCTTAATACCTTTCCCTTTTAATGACCTTGCTCCTTCCCTCACACCATTAGTAACTGCTAGTTTATTCTCTGTATCTATGTGTGCTTCTTTTCTGTTATATTCACTATTTTGTTGTATTTTTAGATCCACATATAAGTGATACTATACAGTATTTGTCTTTATGTGTCTGACTTATTTCACTTAGCATGTATGTGTTAGTCACTTAGTCATGTCCAATTCTTTGTGACCACCCCCCCTCCCCCAGCCAGGCTTCTCTGTCCATGGAATTTTCCAGGCAAGAATACAAGAATGCTTGTCATTCCCTTCTTCAAAGGATCTTCTCTACCCAGGGATCAAACCCTGGTTGCCTGCATTGCAGGCAGATTCTTTACTGTTTGAGTTACAGGGAAGTCCTTAATGGTAAGTTCCTTATCACTTAGCATAATACCCTCCAAATCCATCCATGTTGCTTCAAATGACAAAAGTTCATCCTTTTGATGGCTATGTACCATTCCATTGCACTTCACTGGTAGCTCAACTGGTAAAGACTCTACCTGCAAGGCAGGAGACCTTGGTTCAATTCCTGAGCTGGAAAGTTCCCCTAGAGAAGAGATAGGCTACCCACTCTAGTATTCTTGGGCTTCCATGATGGCTCAGATGGTAAAGAATCTGTCTTCAATATGGGAGACCTGGGTTCGATCTCTGGGTTGAGGAGATCCCCTGGAGGGGAGCATGGTCATCCACACCAGTATTATTGCCTGGAGAATCCCCATGGACAGAGGAGCCTGGCAGGCTACAGCCCATAGGGTCCCATGGAGTTGGACAGGACTGAGTGACTAAGCACAGCACAGCACTTTATTCCATTGCGTGTGTGTGTGTGTGTGTGTGTGTGTGTGTATCCCATTCATCTGTTAAAGGACACTTAAGTTGCTTCCATGTTTTGTCTCGGCAATTGTAAATAATGTTACTACAAACACTCAGATGCCTGCATCTTTTCAAATTAGTGGGTTTTTTTGTTTGTTTTGTTTTGTTTTTAATACATATATAAAAGTGGAATTGCTTGGTCATACAGTTATTCTGTTTTAGTTTTCTGTGGAACCTTCATAATGTTTTCCACAGTGACTGCATCAGTTTATATTCGCACCTACAGAGTATAGGGGTTTTCATGGAATCAGTTTACTTGGCTAAAATCAAGGTGTTGTCAAGATTGTATTCCTTCTGTAGGCTAGAGGGAAGACTTTATTTCCTGGCTTTTTCAGTTTCTAGAGGCTTCCTTCTTTCCTTGGCTTCCAGTCCCACATCATTCCTACCTCTGCTTTTATCATTGCATATGCCTCCTTCTTATGAGAACTCTCCTGATTACATCAGGCCATTTTGGATATTCAAGATAATATTACCATTTCAGTATCTTTGAATTACTTTCATGGACAAAGCCCCTTTTGCCTTGAGTATACCTTGCAGGAGTTTTTACTTTACCAAACACAATAGTTTCTGCATAACATTTTAACTTGACTATGTGAATCACAGAGGGTATTCTGAAAACATAAAGTTTGTAAAATGAACAAGTAAAAACAGTTTTTTCTTCTATTGCTCTTGTCTACATCCTTTGCAGAATGATATCCAAGATAAAGGAAGTAGCAAAATATCTGTGATGTGCTCCTGGCCCAGCCAGTCACACAGTATGTACTCAGTTTTAAAGTTTATTTGATAAGATATGGCATCTCTTTCTTTCATGGAAAACATCAGAATAAGTTTGAAAAATATGTTGCTGTGTGCAAAGGATGGAGTAACAGATACCATAAGGATCTATGAATCTTTGGGTGAGGAGGTTTCCTAACTCTACTTCCCTAACCATTATGCATTAAAGCTGTAGCTTGTCTGGCAGGTGAATAACAATTTTTCTGAATCATAAAGAATATTTTGTTGCTACAGCATCTGAAGATTCTGTGGATGAGAGATAAAACTGACTTTAGAAATGTAAGTCTTAAAGAAAGTGTATTTTTCTCCTTATTTCCTTTTGCTTTAATATAAGATTACATAAACTTAAATTCACTTCAGAATCTCAGACACAGTGAAAGCTGTCTGAAACTTCCATTACAGAAACATTTTACATTTCCAAAAAAATGGTTTAAAAGTATAATCTGGGCATGTGTATTTGTGCATGGATATAGCTTCAATATTAAAATTTTCCATGAATGATTCTTTCCAACTACACAAAGATCATTATGATATCATTCTGGTTCATCTGATGAGAAAAAAACATACAGTTTAAAATATAAAGATCTAAAATGAGCACTCACTACAGATTTTAGAGGATTAGAAGCAAAATATTCCACCTAAAAGGAACAGTGTATCAGTCAGAATATTTCATAGAGAACCTTTTCAAGAATCTTCAATCCCAAAGTTGAAGTGATTTACAAGTAATAAAAGGAAAGAAATTGGTTGAGTAAAATAGTATAAAATAGAGTTTAATTTAATGAATGGCTTGAGGACTTAGAGTAAATACAATACATAAAAATTTAAAATGATAATTATATTTAATGTTTAGATATGGGGTTAGCCTTAGCTAGTTGAAATTTTATAATGCCAGTCATAGTAAGTGAAATACACAAGTGTTAATTGACCTTATACAATATGTATGAATACACAAAGGAGACTGTCTATAATGTTTAAAACAATTTAGAATCTGATTTGATGATATCACATTATTTTAAATAAAATTTAAATTTTGGCCATAAAAGACGTATGAATTTAGAAAGAGAAGAACTGGGGAAATTCAGAACAAGATAATATGATTTACATTGAGTAATGAAATGGAATCAGTGATAAGTTTTAAAAGCTATCTGATTTATGGAAATTTATTTGCCATTATATATTAAATTTCACATGTTTTCAAGAAGTTATTTATATCTAGATGAATGTATGGATCATATTCCACTTATTATTTTTTAAGATTGTTTCAATGATATAGTAGTACTATAATCAATATTCTTTAGAATGGCACTGTTTTTTTTTTTGAAATCCAATAATTTTACTTCCAAACTATATGAACAGCTAAGAAAAAAGATAAATAGATTGGTTTCTATTGGGCAAAATAAGCAACACAATATCATTGATTTTAAATAGTAAGTGTCCATTCAGTAGCCTCATATGTTGGTTGGCTGCAGAGAAGCTGTAGGTCATATCTGATGTACATGAGGATTCTCCAAAACAGGGCTGATTCACACCTTTTTCCCCTTCTTCTTGCGACCACTGTACTAGGCTGGGCACATTCAGTGCATATTAATTACAGAGCAGAAGTAAGCAATTCCAACTAACAAGTACATTTTAAACTTCTGCTGAATTCCATCTTTTAAAACATTGTTGTCCAAAGTAAGTCAATTTCTAGGTCATATGGTAATTTTATGTTTAATATTTTTTTGACATTGCTAATATGTTTTCCAAAGTAGTTGTGAGCCTTTGTAATCCCACTCATGCATGAGGGTTCATTTTTCACATTCTTGTCAGAACTTGTTATTATCTGTCTTTTTAATCATAGCCATCCCAGCAGAATTTACCAATCAAGCCATTTGGACTTGATTATTTTTTATAAGATGTATTACTAATTCAAGCTCTTTAGTTATTATGTATCAATTCAGATGTTATATTTATTCTTGAGTCAGTTTCAGTAGTTTGTGTCTCTCTAGGCTTTGTACATTTCATTTGGGTTTACTGACATTTTGGCATGTGTTTGTTATTTGTAGTCCTTTCTATTATTTATTGAAATAAAGTGAAAGTGTTAGTTGCTCAGTCATGTCCAACCCTTTGCAATCCCGAGGACTGTAGCTTGCCAGACTCCTCTGTCCATGGACTTCTCTGGGCAAGAATACTGGAGTGCATACCCATTCCCTTCTCCAGGGCATCTTCCCAAACCAGGAACTGAACTGGGATCTCCTGCATTGCAGGCATTTACCTGCAATTTACCATTTGACTCAGGGAAGCTCCTTCTAATCTTTATACTTCTTATATGCATCTTTGCTTTTAGTAATTAGAATCCTTTTTTTTTTTTTGATTAGTCTACTTACGGGTTTAGTTATTTAAAAAAAATCTTTTCTAAGAACCTACTTTGTTTTGTTGATTTTTCTCTATTGGTTTTCTGTTTTCTATGTCATTTATTTCCAATCTAATCTTTACTGTTTGCTTTCTTCTGTTTGCCTTGAATTTTGTTTCCTCTTTTTTCTAGTGGCTTAAAGTGGAAGCTTAGGTTATTGATTTGCAATCTCTCTTATAGAGATGTAACTTTAAATTTCCCTCTAAACACTGTTTTTACTGTATCCCATGTTTTGTTTTGTTGAGTTTTCATTGATTAATGTCAAAGTATTCAATATTTCGTATTTCCCTTTGTAATTTTTTAGCCCTATAACTATTTCAAGATGTATTATATCCACATATTTGTGAATATCCCCATATTCCTTGCTTTTGTCCATGGGATTTCTCAGGCAAGAATACTGGATCAGGTTGCCATTTCCTTCTCCAGGGGTTTTGAATCTCAATTTTATTCAATTGAAGCTGGAAAATACACTTTGTATTACTTCAATCATCTTAATTATATTGAGGCTTTTCTTGTGGTCTAAAATAGGATCTGTCTTGGAGAATGTGTCCCATACTTTTGAGAAAAATGTGCCTTCTGATCATCATGCTTAAGGTTATTCCTATTAGCTCTGATCATTTCAGATCTTCTGTTTTTTGTTGATCTTCCCAGTTGATCTGTCCATAGTGAAAGTGAAATATTTCAATCTTTAAATAACATTATTCAGTTGTCTCTTTCTCCTTTCCATACTTTCAGTTTTATCTTCATGTATTTTGGAGTCTTGGTGGTAGGTATGTTTATACTTACTTACATATTGTATAACACAGCTAAGTAAAAGTGTATGTTTTTTCTTTCCTATCTTCTTGATATACTGAAATTTTTACTATAAAAATGCCTTGTTTTGTTCCTATGAATAGTTTTTGGTGTTTTTTTTAAAGGCTATTTTTCTGTGCTATTATTGTGGCTACTTTTTTCTTGGCTATCTATCTGGATGTTGTTTGATAGTCTTACTATCACTCTTTTGGAGTCTTTAAAATTAAATCTGTATTTTGTAGACAGTGTACTGTTGAATTGAGTATGATTGTTTAAAAACAAAACTATCTTGCCAATTTCTGTCTTTTAACTGGAGTGTTTCATTCATTTATGTTTAATGTCAATACTGATAAATGTAATAATAAATTCCCTTGTCACTTATTATTAACTTTTTGAGTTTTATTTCTTATTGGTTTCTCTGTGGATTACAGGCATTATAAATGTCTCTTTAATATTAATACCAACTTCATTAAATAGTATAAAGAAAATTAATCAAATGTAGCTTCATTATCTTTTCTAGATTTGTGCTATTGTTTTTATATAGATACAAATGACAACCTATTGTATCTGTCATGAACAAATATTTATGATTGCTTTATATAGTTGTAATTTATGTCAGATAGAAGGAAAGAAATAATTGCAAAAAAATGCATTTATACCTTTATTTTTATTTACCTGACTTCCCTGTGGCTCAGCCAGTAAAGCATCTGCCTACAATGTGAGAGATCCGGGTTCAGTCCCTGGGTTGGGAAGATCCTCTGAAGAAGGCAATGGCAACCCACTCCAGTACTCTTGCCTGGAAGATCCCATGGACAGAGAAGCCTGGTAGGCTACAGTCCACGGGGTCTCAAAGAGTCGAACATGACTGAGAGAGACACTTCACTTCAGTAAACTATGGTGGAGGTAATGAACATAATGGCTACCTAGTGAGCTACCTATACCAGTGTTGCTTTCTTATTCATACGGATTCGATACTGTCTACTGTCCTTACATTTAAGCTGGGACTTTATTTAGTATTTTTTTGTAGGAAAGAATACTTTGGCCACCTGATGCAAAGAACTGACTCATTTGAAAAGACCCTGATTCTGGGAAAGATTGAAGGCAGGAGAAGGGGACAACAGAGGATGAAACGGTTGGATGGCATCACCGACTCAATGGGCATGAATTTGTGTAAACTCTGGGAGTTGGTGATGGACAGGGAAGCCTGGTATGCTGCTGTCCATGGAGTCACAAACAGACTGACATGACTGAGTGACTGAACTGAATTGAACTGTAGGGAAGGCTGGTGATACTTTTACTCAGTTTTCTCTATAACATCTTAATGTTTCACTATGTTTTTGATACATGTTGTCACTGGATACAGACATTTTTGCTGATATTCCTTTTTTTTTTTTTTTTTTACCACTGTGATTATGTTATCCCACTAGTTTCTGGCCTCTATAGCTTGTGATGATAAATCAGCTCTCAATTTTATTGAGGATCCCTTGCACACAATAATTCAGTTTGACCTTAATACTTCCAAGATTCTCTCTTGGGCTTTGACTGCTGATTGTTTGACTATGATTTATCTTGTTGTGGATTATTTTGAGTTTATCCTACCTTGGGTTTGTTTAAATATTAGAATGCACATATTCATGTTTTCATAAAATAGGGGGAGAGTTTCAACCACTTCTCTTCAAATACTCTTTCTACCATTTTCCCTTTCTCCTCTGGTTCTGGGACTCTTGCTGAGTATATGTTGGTGGGCTCCCATGTGTCTCCTAGATTCTGTTTATTTATTTATTTTTCTTTATGTTCCTTAGACTGGATAAGCTCAATCTTTGAAACTCATTATGTAAATTGTGTATTCTTTGTCACAGTAGGC
>SJYA01001456.1:729278-755991 GCA_006410615.1 Neotragus moschatus
TATATATATATATATATATATATATATATATATATATATACATGTTTGGAATTAATACCTACCATTTTTTAACCAATGACTCCATGTTTTGAGGGGCATGCTTTCAGCAATCATTTGGCTCTTTTAAACTTCTGCATCATCTTTCCATTTCTGCTTATACAGATCCTCAAGGACAACCTGAGGTGAGAACTTAGACCTTCTCAGTGCTCTTCTGAGCACGCATACATGTCTGTGTATATATCCAGCTGTATGTGAGCATGGGATTCTAAATCCATAAGAATATGTCAGATCCTTCAGTATTCCCTGTGGGGATCTCTTATTTCAACTTTTCCTGTTATGATTTTGGTTAGCTTGTTTTTGCCCCAATTATGCCTTAGGCTATTGGGGTATTTTGTTATTTTCACTGGTTGTTTTTGACAAGCATTCTAGGAGAAAAGACTGTCTGCCTTAAATAAGTCAGATCAAATATAAACATCCTTATGTGTAGGATTTTTCAGTGAACTGCTAGTTAAATCAAATAATGGGTATTGTTTGGCAATAAATCTTTGAAACAGCTCAAACTCTCCTATGACCCTGCTGGGCTGTAGATCTTTAACACAATTGAGGCTGTGGGTTTTAAGGCTACTGCAGAGCTAAGAAGGGAATGGTGGTAGTAAGGCAAGTTAAAATAACACCAACTTTGCTGTTCTTGAGTGAAAGCTGTTTTTCTTGAACACATGCTTTTGAAATTTATTTAAGAGTTCTGTTAATTTTTCTTAAAAATTGATTCTGACCATTTTTAACAGTGTTCTTTTTACTGTTTTTAAGGGGAATATGTTCGGAGGACTTTATGCAACCATTTTTGTACAGATTTTAGGCTCTTATCCGGTAGCCTATTTGACCCATCTGCCTACTTTTTTAACCTGAACTGCATATCAATTTCATAATTGTATTGTGAACCCAAAATTGCTTAACTAGCTTCTTGTTATTCAGATATTGGCTTAAGTATTGCACACACACAGAGTTCTTTCCTTACAAAGACATTTCAAATAAAACTTTACTATAATATCGTATGGGGCCAAACCTTAAAATAAATGGAAATACAGATCACTAAAAAATAGCTATGCATTAGAATCAGTTTAGTTCAGTTCAGTTCAGTTGCTCAGTCATGTCCGACCCTT
The DNA here is from genome assembly GCA_006410615.1 of Neotragus moschatus. Taxonomy (NCBI): domain Eukaryota; kingdom Metazoa; phylum Chordata; class Mammalia; order Artiodactyla; family Bovidae; genus Neotragus; species Neotragus moschatus. The sequence continues at coordinate 730,439 of SJYA01001456.1, forward strand.
TGCGACCCCATGAATTGCAGCACGCCAGGCTTCCCTGTCCATCACCAACTCCCGGAGTCCACTCAGACTCACGTCCATCAAGTCAGTGATGCCATCCAGCCATCACATCCTCTGTCGTCCCCTTCTCCTCCTTCCCCCAATTCCTCCCAGAATCAGAGTCTTTTCCAATGAGTCAACTCTTTGCATGAGGTGGCCAAAGTACTGCATTAGAATAAATGACAGTAAAATACAGAATAAGTAACTAGCATTTGTAAATATATCAGATCTTAAAGTAAATTTTGAAAACACTTTTATTTCTTTAATTCAGCTTCATAATTAACTCACAAGTTAGTTGTTCTTCCTATTTTATATTAAATTGCAAAAGCTATGTAAGTTAGATTGTTAAAAAGTACCGTTTAGTATGTGTTTTAAAAAAAAGGGAACCTCTGTCCTTTGACCCAAAAATATGTGTAACTTACACCAGGCTACCACTCACAAAATTTTATCATGATAATATATAAGAGATATAAGAGATAAGAGAAAGTCCAGATGTACAAGCTGGGTTCAGAGAAAACAGAGGAACCAGAGATCAAATTGCCAACATTTCTTGGATCATAGAGAAAGCAAAGAATTCTGGAAAAACATCTACTTATGCTTCATTGACTATGCTAAAGACTTTGACTTTGTACATAATAACAAACTGCAGAAAGTCCTTAAGGAAATGGGAATACCAGACCACCTTACTTTTCTCCTGTGAAACCTGTATGCAGAAGAAGCAACAGTAAGAACTGAATGTGAAACAACTAACTGGTTCAAAACTTGGAAAGGAGTATACCAATATTCATACAGTATGCCAATATACATACATACAGCATACCATGTGCTATATATTGTACCTCTGTTTATTTAATTTCTATGCAGAGTACATCATGCAGAATACCAGGCTGAATGATTCACAAGCTGGTTTTAAGGTTATTGGGAGAAATATCAACAACTTTGGATATGCAGATGATACCACTCTAATAGCAGAAAGTGAAGAGGGACTAAATTAGAGCCTCTTGATGAAGGCGAAAGAGGAGAGTGAAAAAGTTGGCTTAAAACTCAACATTTAAAAACCTAAGATCATGGCATCTGATCCCATCACTTCATGGCAAATAGAAGGGGGAAAAGTGAAAACAGTGATAGATTTTATCTTCTTGGGTTCCAAAATCACTGTAGATGGTGACTGCAGCCATGAAATTAAAAGACATTTGCTCCTTTGAAGGAAAGCTATGACAAACCTAGACAGCACATTAAAAAGCAGAGACATCACTTTGCCAACAAAAGTCCATATTGTCAAAGCTATGGTTTTTCCAATAGTCATGTACAGATGTGAGAGTTGGACCAGAAAGAAAGCTGAGTGCTGAATAATTGGTGGTTTTGAATTGTGGTGCTGGAGAAGACTTTTGAGAATCACCTGGACAGCAAGTACATCAAAGCGGTTAATTGTAAAGAAATCAACCCTGAATGTTTATTGATAGAATGAATGCTGAAACTAAAGCGCCAATGTTTTCTCCACCTCATGCGAAGAGCTGAATCATTAGAAGAGACCCTGATGCTGGAAAAGATTGTGAGGGCAGAGGAAAAAGGAGCAACAAAAGATGAAATGGTTGGGCAGCATCAGCAACTCAGTGGGCATGAGTTTGGGCAAACTCCAGGAGATAGTAAAGGACAGGAAAACCTGGCATCCTGAAGCCCATGGAGTTTCAAAGAGTCAGACAGTACTTAGTAACTAAACAACAACAACGAAAGATACATTTGCTATAAACATTAAAAAAAATCCTAGTGTTGATAACTACCAAGTGAGACTTTTGTTTTTATAGCTTGTTATAGCACATAACAATTGTACATATTGGTTACAGGTACTTTGTTATTTCCAATGTTGTATTTACTAAGCTAACAAAATATACCACTGAGTATTTTAATTTTTTCCAATGAAAATTATTTTATTTCATCACTTAGTCTCCAAAGAACCTGTATTCCTAAGTCAGATGTTTACCCAGTATCTAAAGAAGTCAATAGATACATATTTGTCTTCAACCAGTTCTCAGTTTCGTACATTATCTAGTTCAGTCACAAAAAGCCAACTTTTCTTTCATTTCCCTTTGATATTTTACTAACTAAAGAAATACCTTCAGTTAATTTCTTGTCTGGAATAGAAAAATTATTGCCTAAAAAGATCAATTAACATAATTATGTTCTCTGTCACAAACTCTTCAAAACTTTTTGAAAATCAACTGGTCATGGCACCTCTTCCTTCAGACTGCATTAATCTTCCTTCAGTAACAGAAGGAATAGATATCCTCTTTCTATCTCCATGTTAGCTTGTAAATTGGGATAAATGATTCTACATCTCTATGTACCCTTTTCATCCTCTATAAACTTCCTTTGACTTCTTTTGGCTTTCCTGTTAAGATATGCTCAGGCTTGAAATTCTTTAATTTTGTGAATATCTGATTATATTGGAAACAGTCAGAGTGAAGAATGAATTTATCTTCTGACCAAAAAATTGATGCTACTCCATTTATGGGCAATAGTGATTGAGTACAGAGCAAGTATAGGTAGAGCTCTAAAGTTCTGATTTATTTGGTAATCTATAACCTTTATAAAATAATAAATAAAAACAATCTAAACAATCTATTTTTAATTTTAAAAATTATTCAATTACTTATCGTTTATATTTTCAGACATTTGGGCATACACACCAAGGAAACCAGAATTGAAAGAGACACGTGTACCCCAATGTTCATCGCAGCACTGTTTATAATAGCCAGGACATGGAAGCAACCTAGATGTCCATCAGCAGATGAATGGATAAGAAAGCTGTGGTACATATACACAATGGAGTATTACTCAGCCATTAAAAGAATACATTTGAATCAGTTCTAATGAGGTGGATGAAACTGGAGCCGATTATACAGAGTGAAGTAAGCCAGAAAGAAAAACACCAATACAGTATACTAACACATATATATGGAATTCAGAAAGATGCTAATGATAACCCTGTATGCGAGACAGCAAATTTGAAACATGTATACTATCATGTAAGAAATGAATTGCCAGTCTAGGTTCGATACAGCATCCAGGATGCTTGGGACTGGTGCACTGGGATGACCCAGAGAGATGATATGGGGAGGGTGGTGGGAGTGGGGATCAGGATTGGGAACTCATGTACACCCATGGCTGATTCATGTCAATATATGGCAAAACCAATACAGTATTGTAAAGTNGTGGATGAAACTGGAGCTGATTATACAGAGTGAAGTAAGCCAGAAAGAAAAACACCAATACAGTATAGTGAAGTGAAGTCAGTCAGTCGTGTCCGACTCTTTGCGACCCCATGGACTGTAGCCCGCTAGGCTCCTCTGCCCATGGGATTCTCCAGGCAAGAATACTGGAGTGGGTTACCATTTCCTTCTCCAGCCAATACAGTATACTAACGCATATATATGGAACTTAAAAAGATGTTAATGATAACCCTGTATGCAAGACAGCAAAAGAGATGTATAGAACAGTCTTTTGGACTCTGAGGGAGAGGGAGAGGGTGGGATGATTTGGGAGAATGGCATTGAAACATGTATAATATCGTATATGAAACGAATCGCCAGTCCAGGTTCGATGCATGATACAGGANCAAGACAGCAAAAGAGATGTATAGAACAGTCTTTTGGACTCTGAGGGAGAGGGAGAGGGTGGGATGATTTGGGAGAATGGCATTGAAACATGTATAATATCATATATGAAATGAATCGCGAGTCCAGATTTGATGCATGATACTGGATGCTTGGGGCTGGTGCACTGGGACGACCCAGAGGGATGGTACGGGGAGGGAGGAAGGAGGGGGGTTCGCAATGGGGAACACGTGTATACCTGTGGCAGATACATGTTGATGTATGGCCAAACCAAGACAATATTGTAAAGTAATTAACCTCCAATTAAAATACATAAATTTATATCAAAAAAAGTCACAATGGTTGTTTTGGCAAACACTATTTTACCTAACAAAGACACATGAAACGTATATGCAAAAAGCCATATTTACATAAGGAAGCATCCTTTAAACTCAACTACTTGCTACAAAGTAGGTTTTAAGACCTACCATTTCAGTTATGATGGTGGGAGAATTACTTGAATGGAGGCAGAACCCATAGAGGAATAGCCCAAGTAGTTAAAAAGCCTCAATTATCCATTAAAAAAAAAAAAGTTCATGTAAAATTGTTAAGCTCTTTAGAATTATTTTTCAGTTATGTTTTATCTTTTATGCCTAAAATTTCCACTCATACAATAATGCCCTGGCACCTTGAAAACCTTAATGAGTGTGTTCAAGGCCCCATTGTGAATGTCATTCACATTAGTCCCCAATAAATTGCTCCACGGGTCTTGTTATTTCGTGTTGGTAAAGAGCAAAGGGGAGCCTTTCTTATGAGAACTTTGTCCTCCTGAACTTCTGCTTCACCACTTGAGAAGCAAAGTAAAAGGAGTCAAGTTGCTTTGCTCAAGGTCATGAAGCAAGCGAATCCAAACATGGTGTGGACATCCTCTTGGTCTTCTGGTGAGTCCAGTGTCCAAGCAGATGGCTTCCTAACATGGTGGGCCATGTGAGGGTCCATCTCCATCACCTTTATTCCTCCAATGTCAAGTGTACAGGGAAACCATATAGATGGGGTTTCCTCTTTGGGGGCTGTGTCTCTAGACCATAGACAACCAGGTTCTAAAAGTGAATCAACTGCCCAAGGTTTTCAGTTTTTGCTTTATGAAGCTTTTCAACTCCCAGTGAAAGCTAAAGAACACTGTTAACAAGATCTCAGTTCTTTTTGCTTTACTGTTTAATTTCAGGGTTGACTATGCTCATACATGCACAGAAACACAGGTATATCTTTTACCAGCCTTCTGAGTTACAAAGCACAGCTGTGGTCTGAGTGAGTCTGAAGTGGAGGACTTTGGTCTTTCCAGTTCTGATGAAAAATCTCTGGGGATCAGCCAGCTTGGTAGTTGTCTTTGGGGCATGTAACCTGACCACTATAAATCAAAATCCATTCCAAATTGTATTTATTTATCCCAATCAAGAAAGAAGCAGGACCACTGCAAACTCAACCTCAAAAGCCCAAGTACAGATAATTTTCAGTTTTTTTGGAGGACTTTACTTTCTTGTAACAAAGCTTCTAAAAGCCAAGAAATAAATGGGTACCTGTGCTCATTGGAAAAGACTCTGATGCTGGGAGGGATTGGGGGCAGGAGGAGAAGGGGACAACCGAGGATGAGATGGTTGGATGGCATCACTGACTCGATGGGCGTGAGTCTGAGTGAACTCCGGGAGTTGGTGATGGACAGGGAGGCCTGGCGTGCTGCGATTCATGGGGTCGCAAAGAGTCGGACACGACTGAGCGACTGAACTGAACTGAACTGTGAAGGTGATGGAGTGTCCTGAGCTGACTTGTGTCCCTTGAGAAAATATGTTGAAGTCCCAACCCCAAAACACCTGAACAGTTGATCTTACTTGAAAGTAGGGCTTTTGCAGATGCCGTTAAGTTAGGATGCAGTCCCACAGAATCAGAGTAGATCCTAAATTTTGTGACCAGTATCCTTTTAAGGAAAGCAATCTTTGGACACCAAAACATGGGAAGAACACCATGTAATTACAGAGGCAAATATGGGAGAAATGTAGCTACAAAGCAAAGAATGCCAGCTATCAACAGCCACCACCAGCAACTGGGAAGAGGTTAAAAAAAAAAAAAAAAAAGGATTCTATTCAGGATCTCAAAAAGAGCATCAGCTTCCCAATATCTTAATATCAGACTTCCAGCCTCCAGAACTGTGAGTGAGCTAATATCTGTTGTTTAAACCACCCAGTCTGTGACAGCAGCATAAGGAAATTAACAAGATGCCATCGGGTCTGAGCTCCCCTGTCGCTCAGATGGTAAAGAATTCGCCTGCAATGTAGGAGACCTGGGTTCAGTCCCTGGGTTGGGAAGATCCCCTGAAGAAGGGAGTGGCTACCCACTCCAGTATTCTGGCCTGGAGAATTCCATGGACTGTATATTCAATGGACTCACAAAGAGTCAGACACAATTGTGTGACTTTCATCCATTCATTCATTCCATAGGGTCTAGGTTATTGTATGTTGATTGGTTGAAGTTTTCTCATTAAAAAACACATATTTCAGAGGCTTCAAGGTTTCCTGACATCTCCATTCTCCCTTTCTGAAACTCAGAAAGGAGGGGAAATGTGATCTCATGAACACATTCCATCTGCACAGTCATTCAGCCATGTCCAACTCTTTGTGACTCCATGGACTGTAACCCACCAGGCTCCTGCGTCCATGGGGTTCTCTAGGCAATAATACTAGAGTGGGTTGCCATTTCCTACTCCAGGGGATCTTCCTAACCCAGGGATCAAACCTGTGTCTCTTCCCATTTCCTGCATTGGCAGCAGATTCTTTATCACTGTGCCACCTGGGAAGATACTCTCAAGGCTGCTGGTGTCTCATCTAGAAAGAGAAACAGCATTTGGACCCACCAAGCCCACTACACATCTGGGTCCTGGACACAGGGTTTCCCTGGCTTCTGCTTGATCAACAGAAGAACTAGCCAAAGACATGAAGATTTTGAAAACACGTTATATACTTCAAGGCAGCAATGGATAATGAAAAAATCACATCAAACAAAACTCCTTGAAAGCTTTTACAGGAGAAATGCATCAGAGCACAGACACTGAAATTGCATTGACAGACGTCTCCAAATTTGGTCAACCCAGATAGAGCATGGCTAAAAATCAGAACATAGGGCCAAGAGTCAGAAATGTTGGCTGTTGTCTATTTCTGTCTCCTTGCTGCTTCACAGAGCATCTATCTGGGAGTCATCCTAGACTATGTGGACTCCAGTATCCCCAGTATAACTACTTCTGAGTCCCCATTGCATTGTTACCACATTATCATGAAGTGTTTATGGAACCCAAGGAGCACGCTGGACTAAAGCAATGAGAAGTCCACAGAAACGGGGGTGAAGAAAAGCATATTCTGAATATTTAGGTCTTTAAAAATCCCACGCCTGTATTTCAAGTGAGCAGATGCTGAGGGGAATAATGATGGTGAATATGACATTGACTCTGAGCAGTCACCCTGGAATAATTGTTATTAATAGTCATGCTCAATCTCCAGCCTTGGAACATCCCTCACATGGGCTGGATTCTGGCTGCCTGCATAGTTCTGAGCATCCCAAAACCTCATCCCAAAAGCCAAGCACTTGTAGCAATCTGGCTCAACTTTGTGGAAAAAATTAACCAATTAAAGCAAAACCACTCTGAGACAACTTCAAAACTGGAAATAGAGCTCACCTGTTAAAAATCTGGGAGGAAGCAATGACGTCTTTTAGGGTTCCACATTGCCAGGGACCCAATGAGGTCAGAGCAAAGATGGAAATATAAGTTGCCCCTCTTGGAGAAGAAAGAGCTCATAGAAAGGGAGAATCTGCTGGGGCTAATTCGTGGCAGCCTGAGATGATTACAGAAATCAAAAAAATGGCCAAATGTTGTTATGAGTTAAACTGTGGGCTCCCCCTGAAAGGACATGGAGACTCAATTCCCAGGACCTCAGAATGAACTTCATTAGCAGACAGAATCTTTCAGGGTACCAAAGTGAAAGGAGGTCATTTTTTGCTGTTGTTCAGTTGTTCAGTCATGTCTGACTCTGCGATCCCATGGACTGCAGCATGCCAGCATTTCCTGTCCTTCACTATCTCCTAGAGTTTGTTCAGGTTCATGTCCACTGAGTTGGTGATGCCATCCAATCATCTCATTTTTTGCCACCCCTCTTCTCCTTTGCCTTCATTCTTTCCCAGCATTAGGGTCTTTTCCAATGAGTTGGCTCTTCACATCAGGAGGCCAAAATATTGGAGCTTCAGTTTCAGCATCAGTTCTATCAATAAATATTTAGGGTTGATTTCCTATAGGACTGAATTCATACTGGATTCCAGTATGACTTATGTCCTTATGAAAACTGGGAATTTGGGCATAGATAGTCCAAAGAGTCAGACACCACTGAGGACCTAACAAGCATGCAAGCAAGACACATAGGAAGACAGTGAATCTGCAGGCAGAAGCCTGGCACCTATGAGCCAACAAGAGAGACCTGGGATGGATCCTCCCTCGTAGCATTAAAGGAGCCAACTCTACCCATACCTTGATATTGGACTTCCCATCTCCTGAACTGAGAGACAATACATTTCTGCTGTTTAAGCTACTGAGTCTGGTACTTTGTTACTAGGATTTTTCTTTGTTATCAAGCTAATGCAAATGTCACCTCCAAAACCCTCAATTAATTCCATTAACCAGAATGATTTTTCTGTTTTCCATTTTTAGGAAGAAAAAGAAACCACAAGAAAACTAGTCAGTATCACTGATTGAGTCTTTTCTATTTTTATACCTAGGGCATATTCTACCATGCATGTTCTGAGCACCGTATAAACATGAAGTCATGGATTCCACAGGGTACTTCCAGGAGGGAGGAGTGATTATCATCATCTCCAGTCTGTGGCTGAGGAAAATGAAGCCTGGAGTGGCCAAGGGACTTGCTCAAGGTCACAAACATAGGATCCAAACCCAGCAGCAGCCCCAATGCCATTGATCTGACCACAGGGCTATACTGCCTATCTTAAACTCCCATCCTCTGGGATGGCAGGAGAGAGAGGAGGTGGGCACAGTGTCACCTCAGAAGCAGCTTGAGGATGCTTGAGAGGGCTCGTGAGGCTAGGTGTGCAGGTCAGGGATAGAGGCATGTGGCCACTCTGACTTCTCAGGTGGCAGCCCTTCTGCCACATGTGAGCCCCATTTTCTTTACACCTCTTTGTGCATTTGTTCAATTGATGCCCAGGGCATTTCCTGGCTGTGCACCTTGTTCACAGGTCCTGACCTCTGAGCCTTTGTTTTCACATCTACCGTCAATGAAGTAACACATGTGAAATACTCAGCCTAGTGCCTGGCACATAGGAATTGTTGTTTAATCACTAAGTTGTGTCCAACTTTTTTTCAACCCCATGGATTGTAACCCACCAGGCTCCTCTGTCCATGGGAATTCCCAGGCACAAGGGAAACCTTAATCCACTTTAGATTCATTATGATTCTTATCATTAATTACTATTAATGAATGATGACAACCATACCAGTGACTACAGGTGACCTCAGCCAGCTCTCGACCCCAAACCACCATATGCTTTATCTGAAAAGCAGACACATAGTCTAGAGGCCAGTAGATGAACACGATGGCACATCTTTGTCTGCTTCAGAGAGCTCTGTCCTTCAGAGGAATGTCGAGGGACACGTTTTCATCATAAAAGCCAGAAGTTCTGTTTTGACCCAAAGATCTTTAGGCCACTACCAAAAAAATCTCTACTCTTGGACACTGCCCATATCCACAACCCACTGAGATTCTAAGACTTACTTACTTAGGCAAGAAATAGAGAAAAGTAAATTATAGGCATTCTCAATGCCTTCCCCCTTACTACTTGTTATGTGTTGAATTGCAGTCCTATATTGACATCCTAAGCCCCAGTACCTCGCCACAGGACAGAGTCACTGCAGATTGAATTAGTTAAGGTGAGATCATACTAGAGTAGGGAGGCCTCTGTTCCAGGATGACTGGTGTCCTTACAAAAGGGGGAAATTTGGGCACAGACATGTGCACAGTGAAGAAGAAGTAGAGTCAGAGCTACAGACCACCGCCTGCAACTAGAACACTTACTGAAGGGATGAAAGCTCTACAACAATATTTAAGAGGCAAAATAGGAGGAACTGGGTGAAGAAGAGAGAAAAATCAGAATCACCCCCAGGTTTATTGAAAGAACATTGACTCCGTAAAGTGATATATTGATAGGAGGAAGAAGAGGATTTTTAGCAGGGGAATGTTTGTGTTTGGGTGTATTAATTTGAGGTGCCAGATGCCTCAAGAGCCAGGAATCAGCTGTGTTTCAGAGTTTGAAGCCAGAGAAATCCAGGCTGGAAATGGGATTTGAGCATCAACATCTTGTAGTCCAACCTCATTTGAAAATTTGGAGTGGGAGGATCATCCAGAGAAATACATAAAGTGAAAACAGAAGAGGCAATGCTTTCATGGAAAGACTGGAGAAGAAGGATCAAAGAGCAAAAGAGAGAACAGTAAATGAGATACTAGAAGATTCAGGACAGGGATTCTAGGGGATGGACAGGGAGGCCTGGTGTGCTGCAGTCCACAGGGTCACAAAGAGCTGGACATGAGCAGCTGAACTGAACTGAGGGGATCCAGGAGAACAAATGACCCAATAGCCAAGGGATAGAGTTTCTGAAATAAAGAACAAGGGGTGAAAGCCAACAAATAGGCCAAGAGAGGAACTGGAGGAACATAGCAACATATGGACCAGCAGAAAGCCTGCCTTCAGACAAGGGTCATGTATTGAGACCTAGGTATGGTGTGACTACAGTATTTGGAGAGGCCCAAGGATTACAGAAGAGCTAGGCTTTTATTTCCCATCTAAATGAAAGTGTGCCAATCAGTTTAGATGCTGATTCATGTTTCAAAATCTTCATAGAGGATTTAAGGAGATGGTTTGTTATTCAGTTGCTCAGTCATGTCCAACTCTTTATGACCCCTTGGACTGTAGCACTCCAGCCTTCTCTGTCCTTCACCGTCTCCTAGACTTGCTCAAATTCATGTCCATTGAGTCAGTGATGCCATCCAATCATCTCATCTTCTGTCGTCCTCTTCTCCTCCTGCCTTCAATCTTTCCTAGCATCAGGGTCTATTCTGATGAGTTTGTTTTTCCCATCAGGTCGCCAAAATATTGGAACTTCAGCTTCAGAATCAGTTCTTCCAATGAATATTCAGGACTGCTTTACTTTAGGACTGACTGGTTTGATCTCCTTGCAGTCCAAGGGATTCTCAAGAGTCTTCTCCAACACCATAGCTCAAAAGCATCAATTCTTCACTGCTCAGCCTTCTTTATGGTCCAGCTCTCACATCCTTATTTGACTACTGGAAAACCCATAGCTTTAACTAGCCAGACCTTAGTTGGCAAAGTAATATCTCTGCTTTTGAATATGCTGTCTAGGTTAGTCATAGCTTTTCTTCCAAAGAGCAAGCATCTTTTAATTTCATAGCTGCAGTCACCATCTGCAATGATTTGCAGAGCCAAAGAAAATAAAGTCTCTCACTGTTTCTATTGTTTCTCCATCTATTTGCCACGAAGTGATGGGACTGGATGCCATGATCTTAGTTTTCTGGATTAAGTTTTAAGCCAGATTTTTCATTCTCCTTTTCCACCTTCATCAATAGTCTCTTTAACTCCTCTTCACTTTCTGCCATAAGGGTAGTGTCATCTTCATATCTGAGGTTATTGATATTTCTTCTGGCAATTTTTGTTCCAGTTTGTGCTTCATCCAACCTGGCATTCCACATAATGTACTCTGCATAGAAGTTAAATAAGCAGGGCAAAAATATACAACCTTGACATACTCCTTTCCCAGTTTTGAACCAGACCATTGTTCCCATTAAGGTTCTTCAATGTTTCCATCTGTGACTTGTTTTTGTTAGGGGACTAGACACTGATCAGTTCTTTTTCTTTCTTTTTTTTTTTTTTTTCTATAGGTTTTCTTATGATTAAGGGTATGGTCAGTGTGAAAGTGAGGTCAGGAAACACACAGTAATCTTGAAGAAAAATTTGATAAGAAGGAAGGAATAGAATTAGGACCCAGAAGGATGACAACAAGGAACCATGTTTTTAAACTGGCTTGCAAACAGACACTTGTAACTTGGGAATGGGGGAAAGATTGAAGGTGAGCTGGGCTGAGAGCAGAGACAGCACTAAATGTCCACAGAGTAGGCTATATTGTGACTCCCAACACTTGCTGGGAATAACAGTCTTTTATTTGATGGCTGCTGGACCACGGTGGGTCAATCTGAAATATCTAAGTAAATTAACAATCACAGATTTCACAGGATGCTCTGTTTAAGACCAAAGCCGTGGCTCACAGCTGAGAAGATCTCCAGGACTGGCCCTGGTTGTGGAGGAACCAGCCCCACACATGGAGATGCTCCCTTCCTGGGTCAGGTGGCCTCCAAGGGCTGGCTTCTACAGGGCACAAGGGCCTTACCCCAACCTTGACATTAGAGGACTCTGAGGGCTTAGATCATGAACTCTTTGTTGCCAAATTCAGACTTAAATAGAAGAAAGTAGGGAAAACCACTAGACCATTCAGGTGTGACCTAAATCAAATCCCTCTGACTATACAGTGGGAGTGAGAAATAGGTTTAAGGGACTAGATCTGATAGATAGAGTTCCTGATGAACTATAGACGGAGATTCGTGACATTNAGTGACTTTTATGAAGGATTTAAAAAATGCATATCTAATTGGGTCTTTCTCTACTTCTATACCTCGTGTTGCCTCTGGATTGAGGTTCATGCTATCAAGGTATAGGTCAGCCAGGCTCCATCTGCAGCCTCCTGCTTCACACAGGACGCTGCAGCTGTTCCAAACTTCCTGCAGACATCAGGACTCTTTGCCCACGCTCTACCTTTTGTAGAGACTGCCTTCCCTTCTTTTCTTCCTTCTCATTTCCCTTCTTTATCCAGCTACATCCTAACCACCCTTTAAGAGTCAGCTCAGGGTTATTTCTTCAAATAATCCTTCCAAACCCTCCAGGCTAAGGGATGATCTTACTCCTGCTTTTGCCACACGTTGTGGATGCCTCTGCATTTACCTTTAATGAAGGAGTTATGTGTGTCTGTCTCCTGCACAAGACACACTCACTCATTGAGAATAAGGGTAGGACTTTGTCACTGGCACACACCAATGCCTAGCTCACAGAAGGAGCTCAATATTTACTTAACAGAATTGAACTCTTGGTTTTTATTAACTTATTGCTTGCTAACACAACAAGCCTTTCTTTTTTGTCCATCAGCAATGCATGGAGGTACCTGTTTCATTGCAGTCTTGTCAACAATGGGAATTATAATATTTGTTGTTTCAATTTGCATTTATTTAATTACTAGTGAGGCTGAGTCTTTTCCCCATATGTTCTTTAATTAGTTATCTCTCCTCTTTTTGAACTGTCTGTTCATTTCTTTTGTTCAGTTATCTATAGGAAGTTTAGTATTTGCCTCATTGATTTTGTAAAAACTCTTTAAAACAAGGCTATTAACCCTTTGTCTATTATACTTGCTAAAAGAAATTACTCCCATTTAGTTTTTGTCATTTAATTTTGTTTTTAATGTAAACAATTTGAGTCATTTTATGCTCTCAAATCTTATATATGAAGTTTATCAATTTGCCTTTTATATCAATAAACTTGAATGTTCTATAATGGCTTACCTTAGTATTAACTTCAATAATATTTGATAAAAATAATTACTATATTTAAAAGTATATCAATTGCTTTATGGGTATTGAATGGAATGTCTGAGTGTAATTATATCCAAGGAAATCATTAGGTGAAAAAAAAGGAAACCTAAGTGAAATCACTGAACTTATACTGTAAATTGAGCTTTCTTTAAGATTTCCTTAGCTATTGCAGTCAGGGAGGGAGAAAGGCTCTAAATTTCAAGTGAGATCTAAATTGCAAAACAATAGTCAGGCCTGGAGAAGAAGGTTTAGGAAAGGGCGAATCATCAGTCCCCAGAGGCCAGCTTTCCTTTGGCCTAAGTCTTGGTCAGCACTGGCTTTTAAATTTGGATTAGTATCAATGTTTAAAAGTCAGGAAACATCAGTCACACTAATACCTGCATATCCAGCTGCTCTGAGGGAAAAAAGAAGGTCTAGCAAGAATGTGTTTTGGTGGCAACAGTTGACCAGAGTTGAATTTCTGACCCTCTCAGTGCTCTCGGGACACTCTTACTTCCCCATGATCCCACCGCTCTGTAGTGTCCCATCACTGAGGAATGACGGTCAGTGGTCATTATCATCTTACTCTTGGCTCGTTTTGCTCAATTACTTTGTCTACCAGACTGCCACGGGATTGAGTTTTAGTTTATGACATCAGATCAGGCTCTGGAATCTGTGTGATAACCTCAATCATAGAGCTACAAGGATTAATTTTAAATTCAGTGCTTCTGTCCTAGAAAGTCAATCTGAGTATTTGATCTGTCCATTTATACAAGTGGAACTTGCTGCCTGCTTCCCATCCCTACCCACCATTTCTCTCTCGTCCTTGATGCCTTGGTTTGGACCTAATGAATATGATTTATTTTTACTTCAATTTAGATGCTCTGTAACTAAAGCCCAGCTAAAGAAGCAGATGGTTAAACAACACTCATTGTGAGAGTCTGAAGATGCAGCTATATCTTATATCTTGTATCTTAAATCCTAATAATCACAGGTGATGACGATAAATAAATAAGGGCAGGCTCTGAATTTCTTTGGAAAACAAGAATGCTTTGATTTTCAAAAATCAGAAGAAAAAAGACCAGTCAGTTATTTAGGAATAAAGAAAAAAAAAAGGATAATTGTTAAATATTTATAAAAATTGTTTAGAAAAAATATTTGGTTATTAAATAATGGCTTTTCAGGCTGTTAGAGGTGTAAGTTTGTACAGAAGGAAACTGCCTTAAGAGTCAGGCTAAAGGATCATGATGTAGGAGAAAGGGATTGGAATCCTGAGAAGCTGTGCCCCTTTTGAGTGAGGAGACAGTCAAAACTGGCCCCAAGGGAAACTTGGCATTAGAACTCTGTACCTGCAACGGTCCAGGAGCTTACCTGGGAGAATGCTGTAGCCTGGAGTGGTATTGCCCTAGCACTGGGAGCTCTGATCCCTGGGCCAAATCCTGGCTCTATTATAGGAGGTGTGATCTTAATGAAAACAGCCTCTCTAAGGCATTAGTAAAATAGCAACAGTGAGAGGACCCTCCTATAGTGTTGAGGTGACACTTCTTGGAGGAAAATTATGTAAAAGCACTTAGCATCCTCTCTGGTCTTCATCAAGGACTCAGTAAGTGTTCACTCTCATTATTACTTGCCATCACAATCATTACTATCACCAACAAGACTGTTCTGAGCACTTACGTTGTTGTTGACAACTTTCAGTGACGAGGGATACAAGAAATGCAGCAGGGACACATTCTCCAAGGTCATAGTCATTGTTTAGGGACCTGAATGGAGGTGGGTCAGGGAGGGCCATAAGAAAGGCAGCCACTGTAATTTCATGGGTTCACTCTCCTTTAAATAAAAGTTGTTATCAAGAAGTCTTAGGTTTCCCTAGTAATTTTCGTGGGGCCTATGAACTCTCCAGGTTTCATTTAAACTTGGAGATGACATCCAGCTTAGGGTTTTCTGAGCAATAGTCTACCTGCCCAGGTTTATACTGATGATATATTCTAGGTTTCTAGAAGGCTGCTGTTACCAGGCCTCCAGGGGCCTGAGCTAACCTCTATTTGCAGTATATACACTTAGGTAGTTTAGCCTGTTAAAAATATCTCTCTTCCAGAAAACATAAATGACAGTCCTATATTTTTATTTCTTCCTTCTTTTAATACTAACTAGTTAATTCAGAAATATCTTTACAAAAGTTTCAGTTTTATAATCTGACTCCAGTTTACAATATTTCATACAGCAATGTGGTGTATTCCATGGATAAGAACATTTATCATATAAATGTATAATAAATCATATATACTTTGTTATCTAAGTACTTTGCATCTTAGACAGTTAGATATTAACTGATTAATTCATGACTGGAAAAAAAACAAACACAACCTTTTTTAAAGGAAAAAAGAAAAGAATAAGAACACTAAGCATGACCGTGAAATTGAGAGACATCCTCTAAATTCTGCTTGTAAGTAGCCTAGAGCAGATTATCAAATAACCCATTTGGAAACACTAAGATATTGAAAGTGCTTGGTTTTCAGGAACCAAATGATCGTGAGAAATGGGGGTATTTCCTGTCCAGCCAAGGACGCTGAGACTCTCTTAGGGAACGACTTTCGAAGTAATTCCAATCAGATCCTCAGGGCTCAGGGCTCAGTGCTCAGAGCTCACTGGTCTCAGATCCTCAGGCACTTGGCAAGAGGGATGTTTCAGCAGGAAACTGGAAACAGGTAGTAGAAATAGGTCAACAACCTTTACTTTAACCCTTTAACTAACAAATAGCAGCTAGATAAAACTGACCAAAGGCCCCCAAATGAAAGCATTTCCCTTCATCTGGAACACTCACTGATAGGCTATAAAATAGACATTAGATCTACTATATACTACATTATATAGAGTGGGTTGTATATCGACTCTCCTTGTTATCAGGGAACATATAGGATAGATGAAACAAAAGCAAAACAAAAAGCACAGGTGGGCTATGGGTGTGCCAAAGAGTTGCAAAATAATTGATGCTGGGATTTTAGGATACGGGTTAAGATAGACATTTGCATGTGTGTAGTATCCTCTGCCCTCTCCTCCAAGCTGACTCAGGGAATCTGGGCTTTCATGCGTGTGTTCTTTTGAAGTCCTGGAAAAGGGGTCCTCTGAGCTAAGAGTCCATAGTGCCTTTAAAGAGATGAAAGGCTGTCTCTTTCCTCCTCCCATGCTGGCTAATGATGTATGCACTGCACTCCTCATTTGAGTCCTTATATTTCAAAAACCCTTCTGGTTGCTGCGAAAGACCGATGCCAAACAAATCCGATCTGAAAACTTCTTCCTTCTTTCTGGTTTCTATAAATACTACATGATCATCTTTAATCAAGGGCCTATCTCTTCTTCATTTTCAAACATGTTGGTCTCTTTCTGGCATGTGTTATAATGCTTCAGGTCATTCACAGAATCAGAGAACTTTGGACTCCTAGATTTGAAAAGCTTTCTTGACACACTTTTGCTCATCTCAGGGTTAATCCTTGACTAAATGCTTTCAGTCTGCCTCTCCCAGGAGTCCTTATTACTCTTAAGTTTTGCCTATATAATGAAGCCCAAACTCCTTAGCCTGATTCAACATCATTTTTACCCCTCTCTCCTCCCAGTTCTTAGGTTCACTCTCTGACCCAGGCTGCAATCCACAGAGCTGGTCCTTGCTGCCCTGGGCTCTTCTCTCCCATGACACCAAGGCTTTTCACAGACCGTCTTCTGTCTTTCTTCCTCTGCACCTCGAAATCTCCTACTCATTCTTTAAGGCCTGTTCAAAGGTTGCCCTTCTGGTATGCCTTTTCCAGCTTCTTCAAGCAAAGTCAGTCTTATTTTCCTTTCCTACAGCCATAATATTGGCCACAGCCAATATAACAATTTCCTACAGCCATATAACATTTTCCAAAACTTATACCTTATTATGCCTTGTGCCCACGTTTCCAGGTAGCCTATACTCTCCCCAAGGGTATACATCACAATTCATTCATTCAGCATTCAACTATTCAATTTATTCATTCATTCTCCCCAGCATATTCTATCCCAGTCCTGGCACATAGCAGATACCCACAAGTGATTCCTGAATTAAACTGAGAGGGAATTTAGAATTTAGAAATTTAGAATTTAGAAATGTGAAGTAATTCATTAATTGCTATAATAGATCAAACTTGAAAAGTTTAAGAGGGTAGCCTATAATTTCCTGTTCATAAACACTACCATAATTATATGCACTGGTGGCAAAGCTACTGCTCTGGTCAGCACACATCCAGTATCTATACACTTTGAAAGGTTCTGACAAGTGTACCCAGATATGAAAGCAAAGAGAGTTCCTGAAAAGTTGGGTGGATGTTAGCTTAGCTGCCTTCAGGGTATGGATAGCCCCAAACCAAACATCAACAGCCTTTCCAGAAATCTGTATATTGAAGGGGGACCATCTGATGGTCTTGAGACCTTTGCTCTGTAAGTGGTTTTGAAGACTCAGAATTATATCCAGGGCTATTTATTAGGAATTCAGAGAGCCAAGAGACCACACATGTTGGGATCTTGGATAACTGGGTCGAAGTGATGAAGTAAGTAGGAGAAGTAGTTTTTAACTCCTGCCAGAAGAGGCCCTAGCTAAACACTTGTCATCACTGACAAGTAATAGAGATTTCCAGAATTATGATAGGATTTTTAATATGTTCAGCTTTCTAATCTTCGTTGTCTCTCCATATTCTTAATATTTGCCATCAACTCTTAATGAGGTTCTATATCTTCATTTAGGGGGATATACTTCTGTTAATTTATCACCTTCTGTCCCACGAGAAATGTATTTCAGCAAGCCATGGATAAATTATTGTAAAGCATATTTATTTAGTACAATATAATTATTGCAACATTCAGTAAAGGCAAATGGATAAATCATGAAAGAAGAGCAGTATGAGTGCAACTGCTGTGTATCAGTTTATGATGACCACATATGCGTGTGTTTAGAGATGTATGTACATGTGTGTTTGTGTGTTTGTGTGTGCTCTTCTGAGCTGGTTTTGGATTTGAATACGATGTCTGTCTGGGCAGAGACACTTTTCATCTGTACTGTCCAATACAGTAGCCCTAAGCTCCATGTGACTATCGAGGTTTTGAAATGTGTTTAGTCCTATAAACTGAATGTGTTATAACTATAAAATACACAGCAGATTTTAAATACATTTTTTAAAATGTAAAATATTTCATTATTTGGAAAGCAGCTTTGAAGTTTCTTAAAATGATAAACATAAAGTTAACATGTACCTAGCAATTCCATTATGTACCTACCCAAGGTACATAACCCAACATTAGTCTACACAAAATTTGTATGTGAATGTTCACAGGATTTTATTCATATGTAATAGCCAAAGACTAGAAATGACTCAAATGTCCACTAACTGGTGAGTGTATAAACAAATTGTGGCATATCCTTACAATGGACTATTATTCAGCAATAAAAAGGAACAATGTACTGATACATGCTTCAACATGACTGGATGCCAAAACATTATGTTAAATGAAAGAAGATAAACCCAGAAGACACATGGTTTACAATTACCTTTAAAGCTATAGATATGGGAACTAGATTGGCAGTTGCCTGGGGCTGGGGATGGGAACTGAGAATGACTTCAGATAGGCTGAATGATTTTGGGGAGATGATGGAACTGTTTAAAAGTTAGACTGTGGTGATGGTTGCACAACTTTGTAAAATACTAAAAATCATTGAATCTTACACTTAAAATGAGAAAATACTGTAGTATATAAATTACAGGTAGATTCTTTACCACTAGTGCCACCTGGGAAGCCCACATTATATGATATTTCCATATAATTTTTAATGTAATAATTTTATATCATTTTCATGTTGAAATTATAGTGTTTTGTATATACTGTGTTAAATTAATTCTATCTGTTCATTTTGACTTTTTAAATATGGCTACTAGAAAATTTCAAGTATCTATGTTGCTTGGACAGCACAAATTTAGAAGGTCCCATGATACCAACTAAGCACAAGCCCACAGCTCCTTACAATCTCAGAGAATGTGCTCACCTTCTTTCTGGCTCGCAACAAGCCCCATATGGGGAGAGTGCTTGTACCCTTCAACAGACTTTAAAATAAGGGAGAAGTGCCTGGATTACTTAGCAGCAACAGCAGCCTGGATTACAGTTGTTTATGTGACTGACTATGTAACAGCACCCTGGTGACTGGAAGAGGAGTGTTGGGCTGGGCATAGAAGAAGTTGTGACCCTTTGCTGGTTGAGGTACAGGAGCTTAGGGGGAAACCAAGTCCAGTGTCAGTGGAGCATCCATCATGTCTGAAAATGGATCATGTTCAAAGATCAGCTGGGGGACTGTAAACATGTACAGATGCCTGGGTTTCATTCCTAAATGTTTGGATTTAACTAGTCTTGGTAATGCTATTGGAAAGCTTTTCAAAGTGATTCTAGTATAGGCCAAGGTGAGAGTCACCGATTCCTGGCTTTGCTCAACAAGGATTTAATAATGGATTTAGAATTAAGAGAAAGAGGAGGAGAGGAAAGCAACGGACAAAGAGGAAGCACCGACTCCCACCGGCCACGTGAATCTTGCAATTCTCTGCCCACCTAGGAATACGCTGCTTGCAGCTTACAAGACAGCAGCTCCTGTGTTGGATGAGATTTCATTGTGAGCTGTGTCTGACTTAGTCCAAGCTCAAACCTGCTGTATTTTGACATCTACTTACATCTCCTATCCTGCCATCGGGACAGGACTAAGGAAGTCTATCCTCTCCCCACATGATGGTCTTTCCACTATTTGAAAACAGTTATTAGCACCTCAAGTTTTTCTCTTCTCTATACTATATACTCCCAGTTCTTTGATCAGACATGGCCCCTTCTCCAGGCCTATAACCTTATCTAAGCACAAATTTGTCAATTTCCTCTTTAAAATGTAGAGACTCCAAATGCCCATCTTCCAGATGGTGTCTTCTCAGGGCTGAGTATGGAAGAACAATTTCACTCGATAAGGTCATTACATCCTAGTAATGTGACCACTAGAAAGAGGAAAGCAAAGAACGAGAAAAATGAGAGCTAGATTCCTGAAATGTTTCACCTGTACAGTGTTCACATTTGAGTATGTATGGTTCTTCACAAAATATGCACTGGAGTGAATGTGGACCCAATTTATGAGAATGGAGGGCTTCTCAAAGTGAGAATGGCAGAGAAAAGGTTGCTCTTTTTCCTAACTTATTTCTTAACCACATTAACCTTCTAACAAGTGCTCCAGTGACCAAAGTTGGGGATCATTGGCAAAATGACAATACTCAGGAAAGGGCTTAACAGATCTGAAAGGGCTAGTCTATCCTCGGTAGGGTACCTTCTATGTAGAGACTTGACTTGGTTCTAAAAGATAAGAGCAAAGGCAAATTATATCCCCTGCCTGGACAGGCCTTTTTAATTCCATACTGTTATTTGAAGCTGGTCCTTATATGCTTTGCTCATAGAAACATAGCCTCTCGAAGAGCAGTGGCCAGTTTGACTTCTCTGTGATGTCATAGGGCCTAGAAGATATCCTGGAAGATAGTAGAAGATATCTTCTGTTTAACCATTAATTACCCACATCCCTCTCCAAAAATAATTTATTTCGAATTCAATTTACTTATATTCAATATGCACTCTGCGTTAGACAGGTAGGGTGCCTTTACATATTTTTTTAAATTATATAAATGCTTTCAATTATTTGCAAGGGGGTAAGCTGGCCATTCTAAAGGAGATCAGCCCTGGGTGTTCTTTGGAAGGAATGATGCTAAAGCTTTGGCCACCTCATGTGAAGAGTTGACTCATTGGAAAAGACTCTGATGCTGGGAGGGATTGGGGGCAGGAGGAAAAGGGGACGACAGAGGATGAGATGGCTAGATGGCATCACCGACTCAATGGACGTGAGTATGAGATGGACAGAGAGATGGACGGGAGATGGTGATGGACAGGGAGGCCTGGCGTGCTGCGATTCATGGGGTCGCAAAGAGCCAGACACGACTGAGTGACTGCACTGCACTGCACTGAACTGAATGTATCCCTGTCCACAGTGCCATTGCTTGCATGGACATAGACTGCCCCCTCACCACAATTAGCAAAATGCTACAGACAGACATGGCAGAGTGTTGAATGACATACAAGAGGGAGGTAGGACAATTGATGATTTTGTGACATACAAACCAATAGCCTCTTTCTGATGTAGGGAGTTGCCTCCCTCATTGCTAAGGATAATATAACTTCCTCTCAGGGGATACTCCTTCTGAACCCTGGAAACAGACTTTTCCAACTTAGACTTTCAAAGGCCAGTATCATGTGGGTGACAGACATTGTCTCTTACCTATATCATCTTTTTAGCTATCAAAATGGAAACAAAAACAAATCAACAGAGGCATTTTGTGGTTCAGCCTTTACATCATGTCTGACTCTTTGCAACCCCATGGACTGCAGGATTCCAGGCTCTTTTATGTTTCACTATCTCCCAGTTTGCTCAAATTCATGTTCTTTGAGTCAGTGATACTATCTAACCAATAGAGGTGTTCAGTTCAGTTTAGTCACTCAGTCGTGCCCAACTACTGTCAAATGGGTGTTCAAAGAGCACCTAGTCCCATGCCTGGCATGAAGGATCTCCATCACCACTTTCCACCCTAGTAAAGGGAAAGACCACTGCTTCTTAGCTCTATTGAGACAATGTGGCAAAATGCTCAACTCCTTCAAGATTTCCTGTCGCTACCAAGGTCATCTGTGGAGATGCCTCACCCCGAGTTGCTCGGTCCAGTCTTCCATTTCTTTCTCCACTTCTCTCCTAAGAGATAAATGATAATAATAAAAAGCACTCATATTTTCAGAGTCCTGGAATGGAAGAGCTCAGTTTGTCCACTGAGATCCTCTCAAGTGAAGAGTTGGAGGCCTCAAGATGCTCTGCTCTGAGTCAGAGACAGGCTGAGCTAGTCTTATTATGTCTGGGTCGCTGCTTTACTTTTTGGTGTGTTTGTGCTGCTATCACTTTGCTTTCCCATGGTTTTCCAGGATTTGATCCGAGAGGACCCCTGGGTCTCTTGCTTTATTACAGAGAGACCGGGGAAGAGGGACCTGCCTGCTGAGGGCAAAGTGATTGAAAACTTCTACACCGGTTCACTTTCTCTTAAGGTTCTCACTATGGTATCTGCAAAATGTCCTCTGAGTTCTCCCCATGAGAATAGAGATTAGATGTTATGTCTGTGATGCACATGGTAAGGAAACCTTAGAAAAAGACATAACAGCATCCAATCAATGGAACAAAACACACAACATAGCGAATTTCCCAGCAACCCTTCTGGGGGACAGGCAGTGCTATGGTGGACCAGATAACGGTATGCACGGTCCATGCTGGGATCTGAGTCACTGCACAGTCTTCGCCCTCTTTTCACATTAGGCTAGGCCAGTGCTTCTCAAACTGATCTGCCACAGGAATCACTTGGTGCCTTGAAATACCTGGTGTCTGTGTCTCACCCCTAAGATTGTGGACTAACTGGTCTGGATGAGACCTGCGCTTTGACAATTTTTAAAAAGGGCATACACACCGAGGAAACCAGAACTGAAAGAGACACATGTACCCCCAGTGTTCATTGCAGCACTGTTTATAATAGCTGGGACATGGAAGCAACCTAGATGTCCATCAGCAGACAAATGGATAAGAAAGCTGTGGTACATATACACAATGGAGTATTACTCAGCCATTAAANTCGCAGCACTGTTTATAATAGCCAGGACATGGAAACAACCTAGATGTCCATCAGCAGGTGAATGGATAAGAAAGCTGTGGTACATATACACAATGGAGTATTACTCAGCCATTAAAAGAATACATTTGAATCAGTTCTAATGAGGTGGATGAAACTGGAGCCGATTATACAGAGTGAAGTAAGCCAGAAAGAAAAACACCAATACAGTATACTAACACATATATATGGAATTCAGAAAGATGCTAATGATAACCCTGTATGCGAGACAGCAAATTTGAAACATGTATACTATCATGTAAGAAATGAATTGCCAGTCTAGGTTCGATACAGCATCCAGGATGCTTGGGACTGGTGCACTGGGATGACCCAGAGAGATGATATGGGGAGGGTGGTGGGAGTGGGGATCAGGATTGGGAACTCATGTACACCCATGGCTGATTCATGTCAATATATGGCAAAACCAATACAGTATTGTAAAGTAAATTAAAAAAAAAAATTAAATAAACCACATCTGGTGCTCATCAAAAAAAAAAAAGAAATATATATATATATATATATAATATATATTTACCATTGAGAACATACTAAACACCTCAGCTCTAAGTTGAACATAATAGGCCATCAATGCTATTTTGTTATGGTGCCTCCAAGAGAAACAATTACTAATATTGTATTTTTTACATTCGTTTAATATAACTAAGTACATTGTCTTAACCCAAGCATTAGAAGATTAATTTTCAGTGTCCTTGAAGATTTTGTGAGAGTGTATACCCACTTAGCATTTACCAAAATGTCACAATATCAAATGACCAGACAGCACATTTAAAAATATCTGAGTATTTAAAAAGTGGATGACAGAAATCACATTTCATTCAATAAATAAGCCTGCTTCTGGCTTGAATAATGAATAAAAATTAGAGTTCTAGAAATCAAGAATGAAATAAATGCTATCTGAAAAGCAGGCTCTTTTTATTCTTGTTTCCTTTAACAAACTAAAATTCATGTGGTTAAGATTAGTAATGTCAGTTGTATGAATATAAACAGAATTACTTTAAATCAGACAATTTGACAGAAAAAAAAATCCCTGTCCTTCAGAATATTACTTCACTGTATTTTCTCAAACTCGACTAGCTCTTTTTTTTTTTTTTTAAGTATTTTTAAATTTAATTCATGGACTTCACAATAAACAACATTTTCAGAATCAAATATATTTTCTCCATTTTCACACACAATATAAACAGTCTATGCTCTATAACTGAATAAATAAAATCAATTCAGTATTTCTAAGGACTAAGAATTCACTAGCAAATCAATGTCTTTTTCTGGGAGACAAACGGTAAAATATAAAAATGTTTCTCTGTTCATCAAAACAACATACCTCCTTTCCTGTATGGTAAGTATCAGATGTTAACATTCTTCATTGAGAGAGCTGCCACAATGAAAGGGAGGATTAAGTTTAAATAGAATTGCCTCTCCTTCCAATCCAGATTGTTTATTGCTCCTATAAGTGGTTTAAATTTTATGTTCCTTCTTTCGGGCAAATATGAAATTGCAAAGACTGTATGAAGCTGCTGTCATTTCTCTTATGAGGAGTCAGTGGCAGACACTACCGGAGCAATAGAGAAACAAACTTTTTCAGTTCCCCTCTTGATGCATCTCTTTCAATCAAGTCAATCCCAGGAGATGAAGGAACAATGTTGTTTGTCAAGCCAAACAGCAGGCTGAAAGAAATGTCACTTTTAACTCAGAGAAGGAGAAAAGAATAGGTCCAGAAATAGGAAAAAAAAAGTTTACTATATAATCAAAATCAAACTGTGTAAATAACATCCCACCATATTCCCAAGTGTGGAAATTGCATATTATTTCCAGACTATGGAAAAATAATTGGATTATTATAGCATAGTATTGTGTATCCATCTTTATGTTTTCTTTCATTGATAGTTCAATTGCATTTTAAGAAATCTACTTTGCTATGAAAATTTTTTAAATAATTCATTAATTATTGCACATAAACCTTGAATTTCACTACAGGAGTAGAAAAAAAGCTATCTTTTAATGGATGAGCTCAGCATTATTTTGACAGCTATTTTCTTTTTATGTTTACAGTTTACAAATTGCTTTCATTTGAAATCAGTGATAATACTGCACACTTCACAGATTATCTTTTAGCACAATCATTTGTTTTCATGCTTGGGAATATATATACAATGAGACAGTAAAATCATTAAAGGCAACTGAATGAGTATACAAGATGTTTCAAGTTGCCTAATAACATCTGTTCTAAAACTATAAACATTTTGAAAAATAATCAGAATCCTTTCTTTGTTCAACCTAGAGAAATGCTCTTTCTGTGTTTATGTTAAAATGAACTGCTACATATTGTTCAGATTTAAAATAGATTAGATCTATTTTTGAACAATTCTGCTGATTATAATAAGTGTTTTTTTTTTTTTTTT
>SJYA01001456.1:756108-785212 GCA_006410615.1 Neotragus moschatus
TAATCTGTTAGTTTTAATTATTTTTTTTTTTTTTTTTTTCAAGGTTTTCTCAACTTCTAGCTTCAACAGTTCCCTTTTATTCTTTTTTTTTTTTTCTTTTCCCGGGTACTTGATTGTTTTTACTCACTTCAATTATGAAACAAAGAATTGCTAGATACTGGGGAAATGCTCTTTATATACAAAGAGCCCATTTAATCATTGGGAAGACATAATATCCATGCACAAAGAATGCTAGAAAATAGTGAAAGTTTATAGAGAAAAGCCAGCTCCTAGTAGTAATCAAAAAAAGAGAAAAAAGCAATCATGATATAAAAGACAATTCATGCTACTTTTAATCAGTGTAGTGTTACTTTTTATTTAGCTAAATAGAGCAATCAAATAGCATTGTTTATACCTGGAACAGTTCTTTTCCCAGGTTACACTAATATAACCCATATTAATCAAGTGGGCTAGGAGAAATTAAAATTAAATGGCGCATTTGATTGTAAAAGTGCAGCACGCTCATTACACACATCTTGCCTTAGTTATATTGTTAATTTATAAGTAAAGTTGTAATTTATGTATTATGTAATTTTAAAAACTTTTGTCTAAATGTTTTGTTGATGAGAATTCTTGTTGTTCAGTCGCTCAGTCATATCCAACTCTTTGAGACCCCATGGACTGCCCACAGCAGGCTTACCTGTCTCTCACCATCTCTCAGAGCTTTCTCAAATTCATGTTCATTGAGTTGGTGATGCCATCCAAGCATCTTGTCCTCTTTCGTCCCCCTCTCTTCCTGCCTTCAATCTTTCCCAGCATCGGAATCATTTCTAATGAGTCGGCCCTTCGCATCAGGTGGCAAAAATATTGGAGCTTCTGCTTCAGCATCAGTCCTTCCAATGAATATTCAGAACTTATTTCCTCTAGGACTGATTGGTTTGATCTCTTTGCAGTCCAAAGGACTCTCAAGAGTCTTCTCCAATACCATATTTCAAAAGCATCATTTCTTTGGCGTTCAGCTATCTTTATGGTCCAACTCACATCCATACATGACTACTGGAAAAACCGTAGCTTTGACTAGATGGACCTTTGTTGGTAAAGTAATGTCTCTGCTTTTTAATATGTTGTCTAGGTTTGTCATAGCTTTCCTTCTAGGGAGCAAAGTGAAACCGAAAGTCACTCTGTTGTGTCCGACTCTTTGCGACCCTGTGGACTGTCCATGGAATTCTCCAGGCCAGAATACTGCAGTGGGTAGCCTTTCCCTTCTCCAGTGGGTCTTTCCAACCCAGGAATCGAACCCAGGTCTCCCACACTGCAGGCGGATTCTTTACCAACTGAGCCAAAAGGGAAACCCAAGAACACTGGAGTGGGTAGCCTATCCTTTCTCCAGGGGATTTTCCCAACCCAGGAATTGAACTAGGGTCTCCCGCATTGCAGGTGGAAACTTTACCAACTAAGCTATTAGGGAAGCCCTTTGAAGGAGCAAGCATCTCTTAATTTCCAAGGAGCAAGAATGTTTTAATTTCATGGCTGCAGTCACCATGTGCAGTGATTTTGGAGCCCAAGAAAATAAAATATGTTATTGTTTCCATTGTTTCCCCCATCTATTTGCCATGAAGTGATGGGACCAATGGAGAAGGCAATGGCATCCCACTCCAATACTCTTGCCTGGAAAATCTCATAGATGGAGGAGCCCGGTAGGCTGCAGTCCATGGAGTCGCTAAGAGTTGGGCATGACTGAGTGACTTCACTTCCACTTTTCACTTTCATGCATTGGATAAGAAAATGGCAACCCACTCCAGTGTTCTTGCCTGGAGACTCCCAGGGACCGGGGAGCCTGGTGGGCTGCTGTCTATGGGGTCGCACAGAGTCAGACACGATTGAAGCGACTTAGTAGTAGCAGCAGATGGGACCAAATGCCATAATCTTCATTTCCTTTCTTTCTTTCTTTCTTTTTTTTTTTTTTTTAGTATATTGAGGTTTATGCTAGCTTTTCCACTCTCCTCTTTCACCTTCATCAAGAGGTTCTTTAACTCCTCTTTGCTTTCTGTCGTAAGGGTGGTGTCATCTGTGTATCTGAGGTTATTGACATTTCTCCCAGCAATCTGGATTCCAGCTGTGGTTCATCCAGCCCAGCATTTCACATGATGTACTCTGCTTCCCTGCTGGCTCAGACGGTAAAGCGTCTGCCTACAGTGAGAGAGGCCCGGGTTCAATCCCTGGGTCAGGAAGATTCTCTGGAGAAGGAAGTAGCAACCCACTCCAGTACTCTTGCCTAGAAAATTCCATGGACGGAGGAGCCTGGTGTCCACGGGGTCGCAAAGAGTCCGACGCACAACTAAGCGACTTCACTTTCACTCACTGTGCATATAAGTTAAATAAGCAGGGTGACAATATACAGTCTTGATGTACTCTTTTCCCAATTTCAAACCAGTCCACTGTTCCAAGTCTGGTTCTAACTGTTGCTTCTTGACCTGCATGCAGATTTCTCAGGAGGCAAGTAAGGTGGTCTGATGTTGCCATCTCTTGAAGAATTTTCCACAGTTTGTTGTGATCCACACAGTCAAAGGCTTTATTTAGTGCAGTCAATGAAACAGAAGATATGTTTTTGGAATTCTCTTGTTTTTTTCTATAATATAATGTATATTTTCAATTTGATTTCTGGTTCCTTTGCTTTTCTAAATCTATCTTGTACATCTGGAATTTCTCAGTTCACATACTGTTGAAGCCCAGCTTGGAGAATTTTGCACATTACTTTGCCAGCATGTGAAATGAATACAATTGTGCGGTACTTTGAACATTCTTTGAGACTGCCCTTCTTTGGGATTAGAATGAAATATTTCTGAAAAAAATAAAAATTATACCAAGATAGCAAAATCAAACCTAAAAATATTACATCTATTTCAGGTATTAATAACAATGTGTGACATTTTCCTCTAATTGACCCATATAAGCCATGGTTTCATAGAGTAGTTAAAGTACTCATTGGCTATATTTAAAAACTTAAAATATATCTTGCTTGAAATATTTTTCCATCTTTCAGTAGAAATATTCAGCTTCCTTGAGAATTTATATTTGAATATGAATAAAAAATACTTTAAATTTTTATAATAATTAGCATTTAGTGACAGCTTACGGTATGTCAGGCAGCATTATTACTGCCCTTTTTAGCTAACTCTTAAACCATATAACACTTCTATGTAAGATTATTATCCTCATTTCTCAGAGGATATGGAGACATTAAATGTTGAAATAATCTCCCCAAGATCGGAAATCATGTAATGGAATTTCTAGGATCCAATCCAAGATACTTTGATTTTAGTATCCTTGCTTTTATTTGGTACACTCTAGTCTTTCTTTTCAATAGAATGAAATTTAGTTATTGACTGATAGAAATATTTAGAGTAGTATATTTGATATCTATGAAAAGTATTAAAATGTATATTAATTCAATTTTTTAAATCTGATAACTAGGCTTTAGAGAGCATTTTTTAATGCAACTACATCAAATAACTATTTCTACCTATATCTTCAGAGAAAGCAATGGCAATCCACTCCAGTACTCTTGCCTGGAAAATGCCATGGATAGAGGAGCCTGGAAGGCTGCAGTCCATGGGGTCGCTAAGTCAGACATGACTGAGCGACTTCACTTTNGAGAATTTTGCACATTACTTTGCCAGCATGTGAAATGAATACAATTGTGCGGTACTTTGAACATTCTTTGAGACTGCCCTTCTTTGGGATTAGAATGAAATATTTCTGAAAAAAATAAAAATTATACCAAGATAGCAAAATCAAACCTAAAAATATTACATCTATTTCAGGTATTAATAACAATGTGTGACATTTTCCTCTAATTGACCCATATAAGCCATGGTTTCATAGAGTAGTTAAAGTACTCATTGGCTATATTTAAAAACTTAAAATATATCTTGCTTGAAATATTTTTCCATCTTTCAGTAGAAATATTCAGCTTCCTTGAGAATTTATATTTGAATATGAATAAAAAATACTTTAAATTTTTATAATAATTAGCATTTAGTGACAGCTTACGGTATGTCAGGCAGCATTATTACTGCCCTTTTTAGCTAACTCTTAAACCATATAACACTTCTATGTAAGATTATTATCCTCATTTCTCAGAGGATATGGAGACATTAAATGTTGAAATAATCTCCCCAAGATCGGAAATCATGTAATGGAATTTCTAGGATCCAATCCAAGATACTTTGATTTTAGTATCCTTGCTTTTATTTGGTACACTCTAGTCTTTCTTTTCAATAGAATGAAATTTAGTTATTGACTGATAGAAATATTTAGAGTAGTATATTTGATATCTATGAAAAGTATTAAAATGTATATTAATTCAATTTTTTAAATCTGATAACTAGGCTTTAGAGAGCATTTTTTAATGCAACTACATCAAATAACTATTTCTACCTATATCTTCAGAGAAAGCAATGGCAATCCACTCCAGTACTCTTGCCTGGAAAATGCCATGGATAGAGGAGCCTGGAAGGCTGCAGTCCATGGGGTCGCTAAGTCAGACATGACTGAGCGACTTCACTTTCACTTTTCACTTTTATGCATTGGAGGAGGAAATGCAACCCACTCCAGTGTTCTTGCCTGGAAGATCCCAGGGATGGGGGAGCCTGGTGGGCTGCCATCTATGGGGTCACACAGAGTTGGACACAACTGAAGTGACTTAGAAATAGCAAAAAAAAAAAAAAAGGCAATACCTATATCTTAATTGGCTTACAGTGGTTATATATTTTGGGTAGAAATTTAGGATATCTTTTACTATTGGACTTAGTATTTGAAGTAAAAATCAAATGAAATTAGGATATACATAAGAGCAATTGAAGTCAATATTTCTAAAGTTTCTTTCCTTAAATTTTAATTCATATTGCTTTCGGTTTTGGACTGAAATACAAATGCAAAATTATTTATAATCATTTTTATTTAGGTTCATTTTTAGAAAAGAAGAAAAATACAGATAGCAAAGATGTTTTATTTCACATAAATCTACATGTGGTACTGCTAAATGTTCTCCATAACCCAGTGCACTTCTGCATACTTGCTCATGATTGTCCAAATTGCACGGAAACCACCTGACCTGGAAATAGTGTCTTCAGTTCAGTTCAGTCGCTCAGTCGTGTCCGACTCTTTGCGACCCCATGAATCGCAGCACTCCAGGTCTCCCTGTACATCACCAACTCCCGGAGTTCATTCAGACTCACACCCATCGAGTCAGTGATGCCATCCAGCCATCTCATCCTCCGTCATCTCCTTCTCTTCCTGCCCCCAATCCCTCCCAGCATCAGAGTCTTTTCCAATGAGTCAACTCTTCTCATGAGGTGGTCAGAGTACTGGAGCTTCAGCTTAGCATCATTCTTTCCAAAGAAATCCCAGGGTTGATCTCCTTCAGAATAGTGTCTTAGGAAGTTCTATTACAAATTGTTTGTCGGTGACACCAAACATCCTATTCTTTCTAAGGTTGAATAATCCACATATTAAAATTATTAAGTGTTTTTAGATCTCTGTGAAGACAAATAGAACGTATTTTCTTCAATTCTATCCCTCTTGATTTTTAATGAATATGCAATTCATTGAGAAAGAGGTCTTCATATTTTAAAAACGTAACAACTTGAAATGCACTGCTTCTGATTTAGTAGCTAAAACAAGTTTATATCAAGAGACATTATTTTTAAGTATGAGTTTGAATTGTTTTCCTGTTAGAAAGCTGTCACTATTCTAACTAGAAACCATATATTAGTAGTTGGGGGTCAGGTAACATTATTTTAAGCATGACTTGTAAATAAACACAAAGATATCAGCAGACATCTTTGGGTTTTGTTTTATTTTATTTTGATACATGTTTTTCTCTCTTAAATTTTATTGGAGCTAAGAATTTAAGGGGATATGATGAAGAAGTTACATAGAAATACAGTATTACTGTATTTAAATGCAGTGTGATCTGAATCAGTGAAGCCTGGGAATATCGAGATATAAAGTTTATCTGATTTAACATCTTTAAGTGAGAACAGAGATGATAGTAAAAAAATCAAGCAAACACTTTAAGATACCAAACTATAATAGCCCTCTAATTGCTTTACACTGAAGAGCAAGTTTCTAAGCCATATATAAACTAAAAGGCTTTGTACATTAAAAACATGTATTTTACGTATACAATTGTCATCTGCTGAATACTCTGAATTTTTGCTATTTAATAGCTCTATCTGAGCTTTCCCAGTGGCTCCGTGGTAAAGAATCTGCATGAATGTAGAAGAGACAGTTTCCATCTTTGGTTCTGGAAAATCCCTTGGAGAAGGAAATGGCAACTCACTCCAGTATTCTTGCTTGGAAATGTTATGGAGAGGAGTCCAACAGGCTGCAGTCCACTGGGTTGCAAAAGAGTCAGATACAACTTAGCAACTAAACCAATAGCTCTATCTGGACTTGAAATTTATTTGGCTAATTCCCATAGAACCAAATATAAAGCAAGAGATTTTTATTTTGCTTATTTTCCCTACTAATTAATCAAGAGATAATTTTCATATATTTATCAGAAACTTACAGTACCATAAGATATTGATTTTGCAGGCTTTATTCTCCAGAATGTAGTGAAATATTATCAAAAGTTTTTGGTGATATAATCGTAAACAAGAAAGTAATAGAAAATAGTAAGGACCAAGTCAATTAAAATATCATGTACTTACTGTAATATTTGGTAATACACAACACACAATATTCTTAGTCATTCTTATGCTGATGACTTTTTACCATAATATTTTATTTATGAATTATAACTAGGGCCAAATTGAATCTCTCTCTGCAACTATGCAGCAGTAAATATCAAACCTAGCAATGCAAACTTCACTTTGTTGCTTTATTAATGTGGTTTAATTATAAATCTAAAAATCTACATTATAGTTCTTTGTCTTTCTGTTGAGATTTTCAACAAACACAGTGATTGCTGTCAATGGAATTATCTCATGCAATCTAAATACTTAAATTACAGTCATCATCTTTCCATTACCTAATGGATTTTTTTAAAATTATGGATATTTTTCACAGCTATGGGATCTTTAGTATTACTCTGATTTGTAAAAGTTTAAGGTCCTGTACTCTATCATGAATTTATTCTCAACTTTCAACAAAAGTCTTGTTTTGCATCTGCAAAGAATCCACTTCCCTCATCCCCACATTTTCCTTGTCTGGCTTTAAGCTCCATAGTGTAATGTGTTTGAACTTTGGATCTTTGATATAGTCAACTTTCTCTTGTTTTAATATCTAAAGTTGTGGCTGTATGCATTATTGATAAGTGCACTGGGAACTTCTGCTGAAGCTTGTGAAATAGTTATTTGGTGTCTGAGTCATGAAAGAAAGATTCTTATGGAAACTTCATTATGCCTTTTCTTACGCATGGCATGTGTTTGATTACTTCTGCCACCTTCTTAATGTTGATTATCAGTTTATTTTCTTTCTCCTTGAAATGCTAGGTATCATTTAATGCAAAGAATATACCCATCTGTAGTGTAAATTATGCATGTTTTTATTTTAGCTCACTTACTCTGAAATCCAAGTTCTTTTTCTAAACAGCAAAAAGTTAATTTTACATTTATGCATCTTTCCATGTGCTTTGTGCTTAGATACAGTTTGAAAAGCCGTGTTCACTTCTTTTACTTGCTTTTTTAATTAAAGAAAGAGAAAGGAGCTGAAATATTGTCTACATTTTTTCCAAAGGAAACCTAAGTTGCTGCATCATGACCTTGGGCCAAATGTACGGTTAAAGCAACTAGGATGAACTTATCTCGTATTCAAAATGAAACAATATTTTAATGAATGCAGCTTTTATCTAATTTCACTTGCTTTTATGAATATTAAAATGACTGACTTTAAGTTCACAGAGTTTCTTCCAACCATTTCTGTGGACTTCAGCAGAAGAGAACATCTCACTTCTTTGCCTGACAGAGAGACACTCTGGTTGCTTTTCTAATGGGACTCATTTTTGCTAGAAAAAAATTATATTCTTCAAACAGTAGAAGCTAGGAGACATTTCAACTGAATGAGTTTACAGACAATCTGAATCTAAACCAATATTAGTTTTCCATGATATCATAGACCCTCTTCAAGAAACTGAAATATCAAACATTTTCTGCACCACTGACTATATCATGTTCCTATATGATCATCACTGTAAGTGAAGGACCTTAAATGATAAACATATATATATATATGTGTGTGTGTGTGTGTGTCTGTGTGTGTGTGTATGTATACTTAGAGCTCACTTTTTAGAAAAAACTTTCTGCAGTTCTTAACGGTCGCACTCCGTTTACAGTACTGCAAAATATTGGCTGTATTACCCATATTGTACAATAAATCTTGTAGCTTATCTTACTCCCAATAGTTTGTACCTCTCACTTCCCCACACCTGTCTTGCCCCTTTCCTCTTCTCTCTCCTTATTGTTTCCACTAGTGTGTTCTCCACATCTGTGAGTCTCTTTCTTTTTTGTTATATTCACTATCTTATTATATTTTTTAAGATTCCACAAATAAGTCATACTGTACAGTATTTTTCCTTCTCTGTCTGACTTTTTTTCACTTAGCATAATGCTCTCCATATCCATCCTTGTTGCTGCAAATGGCAAACTGTGTTCTTTTTATGACTGAGTAGTATTCCATTGTATTATGTGTACATACTTCTTTATCCACTTATGTTGATAGAAACTTAGATTAGTTCCATATCTTGGCATGTGTAATTAATACTTCTATAAACATTGGAGTGCATGCATCTTTTTGAATTCGTGTTTTTGTTATTGTCAGGAGTGGAATTTCTGGGTTATATGGTAGTTTAGTTCTAGCTTTCTGAGAAACCTCCATAATGTTTTCCACAGTGCCCACTCCAATTTACATTCCCACCAACAATGTATAAGGTTTCCCTTTTCTCCACATCCTTGGTTATTTGTATTCTTGATAACAGATAGCCATTAGACAGATGTGATGTGATATCTCATTGTGGTTTTGAGTGTCATTTTCCTGATGATTATCTTCTCATGTGACTATTGACTATCTGCATTATTATCTAATATATACATTTTCATGATTATTTGAAATATACTGGGTATGGTATTACATTGAATTGAGCATTTAAGAAAATAGCTGTTTTTCCCCTTTTGTAAGTAATTCTCTGATTAACTTCAACCAAGATTTCTATGCATGAAATGACACATGATAGCTTTCACTACAATCTGCCTAGACATAGGATAGACATTTATTAATAAATCATATAGAGGAAAGCAGATATTTAATAATTCCTCATTTTTTTCCAGAGGCAGTTTATTTATACTCATTGACTATTTAGTATTCTAGCTTTTATTGTTGAATTAATTGTTTTTCTTGATATAGTAAGAGATTATAATTTTCCCAATACTATAACTGTAATAATTCTTTACTCATTCATTTAACAAATATTTGTTGAACATCTACTATGTTCCACTTTTTTAAAATCTTTGGATTCATCAGTTAGCAAAACAAGAGAAAAGCTCCATTCCTGTAAACTTTTCATTCCATCAGGGAAACACAGTAAGCAAGTAAACTATGCAAGTTCAAAGGTGATTAATACTATGAAGTAAACTAGAACAGAGTGAAGAGGGGTACAAGTATTAAGTGGAAAATGTTATTTTAAATAGCATGGTTTGAATACCTTTGAGGAGGTGATTGGAAAGGCATGAGGGAGTTGAACATATAGATATGAGGAGAGTGTTTCAGGAGAGGGACCAAGCAGTGTGGAACTAAGCAGTGGAAACACATCAAATAAGATGATTAAAGCAATGCAGTTGAATAGATGTGAGACAGAAGAGCAGCAAAAAAATAAGGCTAAAGAGATGAGTTTGCAGTGCAGGGCACATAATGTAGAAGTTTTGGCCTTGGTCTGATCTGACTGAAAGAATCACTCTGGTTACTCTATTGAGAATATCTTGTATGGATGAAAAGTAGAGGTGGGGAGACCGATTGGAGAATGGGGTTCAGTGCAATAATTCTAGCCAAAGGCATTCATGGATTGACCAGTGTGATAAGAAAAGGTTTTCAGATTCTTTTTGGTGTCATTGAAAGTCCAAAAATAAAAGCCATTAAGATACAATTAATGAGTCAAAGTTATTATTAATTAAACTAAGTATTAAAATTTTGTTCTACCATTTTTTTGAAATGTGAATATATTTTATTTAACTACCAGAGTAAATTAAATTTGGATCCATTTTAGAAATTCACTTAACTACCCTTTTCTGCGTAATGATAATGATAGTCTCCATTCATTCACTACATCATCAATGACTCTGTCCATCTACCATAAAGGTATTTGTTTCTGATGGGATAATTAGATTTCAGTTCAGTCGCTCAGTCGTGTCCGGCTCTTTGCAACCTCAGGGACTGCAGCACGCTAGGCTTGCCTGTCAATCACCAACTCCTGTGACTTGCTCAAGCTCATGTCCATCACGTCAGTGATGCCATCCAATAATCTCATCCTCTGTCATCCCTTTCTCCTCCCACCTTCAGTCTTTCCCAGCATCAGGATCTTTTCCAAAGAGCCAGTTCTTCACATCGGGTGGCCAAAGTATTGGAGTTTCAGCTTCAACATCAGTCCTTCCAATGAATATTCAGGACTGATTTCCTTTAAGATGAATAGAGTGAATCTCATTGCTGTCTAAGGGACTCTCAAGAGTCTTCTCCAACACCACAGTTCAAAAGCATCAATTTTCTGGTTCTCAGCTTTCTTTATAGTCCAAATCTCACATCCGTACATGACTACTGGAAAAACATAGCTTTGACTAGACAGACCTTTGTTGGCAAAGTAATGTCTCTGTTTTTTAATATGCTGTCTAGGTTGGTCTTAGCTTTTCTTCCAAGGAACAAGTGTCTTTTAATTTCATGGCTTCAGTCACCATCTGCAGTGATTTTGGAGGCCCCTAAAATAAAGTCTCTCACTGTTTCCATTGTTTCCCCACCTATTTGCCGTGAAGTGATGGGACCGGTTTCCATGGCCTGAGTTTTCTGAATGCTGTGTTTTAAGCCAACTTTTTCACTCTCCTTTTTCACTTTCATCAAGAGGCTTTTAGTCCCTCTTCACTTTCTGCCATTAGGGTGGTGTCATCTGCACATCTGAGGTTATTGATATTTCTCCCGGAAATCTTGATTTCAGCTTGTGCTTCCTCTAGCCCAGCATTTCTCATGATGTACTCTGCATATAAATTAAACAAGCATGGTGACAATATACAGCCTTGACATTCTCTCTTTCCTATTTGAACCCATCTGTTGTTCCATGTCCCATTCTAACTATTGCTTCTTGAGCTGAATAAAGATTTCTTAGGAGGCAGGTCAGGTGGTCTGGTATCCCCATCTCTTTAAGAACTTTCCACAGTTTATTGTGATCCACTCAGTCAAAGGTTTTGGTGTAGTCAATAAAGCAAAAGTAGATGTTTTTCTGGAACTCTCTTGCTTTTTTTGGTGATACAACAATGCTGGCAATTTGATCCTGGTTCCTCTGCCTTTTCTAAAACCAGCTTGAATATCTGTAAGTTCACTCTTCACATAATGTTGAAGCCTGGCTTGGAAAATTTTGAGCATTACTTTGCTAGCGTGTAAGATGAATGCAGTTGTGTGGTAGTTTGAGCATTCTTTGACATTGCCTTTTTTTGGAATTGGAATGAAGACTGACCTTTTCCGGTCCTGTGGCCACTACTTTTTCCAGATTTGCTGACATATTTAGTGCAGCACTTTCACAGCATCATCTTCCAGGATTTGAAACAGCTCAACTGGAATTCCATCACCTCTACTAGCTTTGTTTGTAGTGATGTTTCCTAAGACCTACTTAAATTTGCACTCCAGGATGTCTGGCTCTAGGTGAGTGATCGCACCATTGTGGTTATCTTGGTCATGAAGATTTTTTTTTAATATAGTTCTTCTATACATTCTTGCCACCTCTTCTTAATATCTTCTGCTTCTGTTAGGTCCATTATTAACCTCTAATTGTTCCTTCAATAAAGCCCATGTTCTTTCATCAGCTCATAACTGAAGGAGGCAATCAGTGACATAGGGAAAGCTTCATTATTAATGTGACTAACTCAGAATATGTTAATTTCATCAAAAGCAGAAACATTATTCTATGGGAAAAAATGCAGTTGAACTTTGAATAACTCAGGGGTTAGGAGCGCTGATTAAGCTCCATGCAGAGGTGAAAATATGCTTATAACATATTTTAATCTTAATTATTTTAAACTTTTATACAATTTAAAATATTACTTTTCATTGGCAGTTATTACAAAATAGTCACTATATTCCCTGTGCTTATACTATATCCTTGAGCCTATCTTTTACCCAAAAGTTTATACCTCCCATTCCTCACCCATATACTGCCACACCCTATTTGCCCCGGTTTGTTCCATGTATCTGTGAGTCTACTTCTTTTCTGATACATTCACTAGTTTGTTACATTTTTTAGATTCTGTGTATAAGTTATATCACTTATTTGTCTTTCTCTGTCTGTCTTATTTCAGTTAGCATAATGCCCCCAGTTCATCTATTTTGCTGCAAATGGCAAAATACCATTCTCTTTATATGGCTGAGTAGTGTTTCATTCCATTTATATATGATGTGCTTTCCCACACTATTTAAAATTGTTTATAACTTTTGATTCTCTAAAATTTAGCTACTAATACTCTACTACTCTTGATAGGAAGCCTTACTGATAATATAACCAATGGCATAAAGTAAATTAACAGATGTTTTGTAAGTTATATATGTTGTTTACTATATTTTTATAGTAAAGCAATTGGAGAAAATAAAATACTATTAAGAATATGGTAAGAAAGGGACATTTTAATTTACATTTTAATGTACATTTACAGTCCTATACTGTTTTTATCAATACCATAAGTTTATGTTATCTGTTTCCAAGATGAATAGTCTGTCATTACTACATCGATAGTGTCTCATATGATACAAAATATTATAGATGTTATACATACTACTAAAACTAGACATAAAATTAAATAT
The DNA here is from genome assembly GCA_006410615.1 of Neotragus moschatus. Lineage (NCBI taxonomy): Eukaryota > Metazoa > Chordata > Mammalia > Artiodactyla > Bovidae > Neotragus > Neotragus moschatus. The sequence goes on from SJYA01001456.1 coordinate 769,141, forward strand.
AATGTGAATAGGTAATTGATGTTTATTTATAGGTAAAATGATTCAAGGATTGATAACAAAGAAGCAGCAGTATGATTACTTTATGTTAGCCTAGTCTAGTTGATATGATTGTTTCACAGTAGCCTAGTTTATACATTAATAATTGTATTGTTATAAAATTTTTGTCATGTAGTATTATAGTCCTATTAATAATACAGTATTGGAAATATTGTTAATTAAAAAAGAAAAAACACTTAACTGTGATGATAAGCTGATATGCAGTTTCTCCACTTATGAGAGAGAGAAGCATAGTTTGTCATAGTATAATTCTTTGAAAGCAAGTTATAAGACAGAAAAGAAACCTGACACTTTATGAATTTTGTATTTAATATCACTTGTCTTGTGCCTATGCTGATGTAAAGATGCGTTGTCCACTTCAAACAACTCTCACATACCATGTTCTAAATGTACATTTTTGTAAATTTATTGAAAACATCTGAGTATAAGTGGAATCATTGTCCACCCCTTGTTGGTCAAAGGTCAACTATAAAGTACATGTACTTACATGTACACTTTGAGTAGAATCTAAAAAAATCATAGAGTTATTTATGTCAGAAATAAAAATTCAGAGATACACATTGGCCTACTCATCTCCCAAATGAATATTATGACACTTAGTTTGTATTTAGAGAAATCTCAGATTGTATATCTATGTGATACTGAGTCTCATTTGAATAATATTGTTAAATGCACATGCCAGAAAAGAGGTAGTTCAAACATTTTCCAATATATTCATTATTTTAATTATATTTCAGCCACGGGTGTGTGTGCTCAGTCATTTCTGACTCTGTGACCCCATGGACAGTAGCCTACCAGACTCCCCAGTCCATGGAGTCTTCCAGGCAAGAAGACTGGAGTGGGTTGCCATTTCCTTCTTCAACCATAGTCCTATATATTTTTATACGTCCTCTTAACAGTCACTTGTGCCTTGTTAATTTTGCTGTTATCAGAGGATTCTTTAATTCAGGTTCATAATTCTTCATATTTATATATATTTTAACACTAATCACTCCTAGCAATCATGTACACATACAAATACACAGTCTCAAATCCCCTAGCTATATATTCCTAAAAGAAAAACTTTAAAAATTCAAAATAGAACAGAAGCCCTGATTAAAACTAGACATGATGTCCTATTTTATCAGAGAGAAACCAAAGATTAATATATTTTCATTTTTATTGAGTGTATCTAAGACCCTAAAACTTTGGTTAGCACTTAAGTAAATCTCATATCATACTACTTACCAGTTTTAGGTACTTAGCTCTCAGAGTCTTTTCTAGTGTTTCTTGAATTATAAAATTACTGTTCATATTATTGTTTTCATATGTTCATCATTATAATAATACTTTGGAAGTATTGAGCAGAATTTCTTTTTCTTAACAATTCAAAATATTGAAAAATATTATTCTTTCCCCAAAATGTTTCTCTGAGATATAAAGGACTGAATATTATTCTGTGCCTTTTACTTAATGAAAAAAAATGAGTTCATAGATGATTTTATAGACATAGTAATATTTTAACAGGCCTTATTTTAACAAAGAAAATGAGAAATAACCATTTTTAGTAAGTAACTACTAGCAAGAAATGGTTAACATTCCATTCAGAAAGAATCAATACAACCATTTCACACTAAAGTCGAGCAAATGCATTAATTGTATTAATATATGAAACTTGAATTTGTGCTCCATTGCCATCTAAATAAAAATCATCAATTTGATAAAATATGAAATACTTATGGCACAAGGTAACTTATGTCACAATCTAAAATCAATTCACTATGAGATGCACTTAAACAGTGATGTATGTCATTATACCTCAATTAAACTTGAAAACAAAGCTAATCATGCTCTATGTGAAGTTCACATGAATTCAGTGGAACTTTCAAAAATCAGTTGTATTTTATTCCTTTAGTAAATAATATATCAGTTTGATTAGCCATGTCGTATTTTTTTTAATATTAAAGAATGAATGCAACTAAATGACCCCAAAGTAAACTTAGGAAGCTTTCCCAGTATTTCATGACCTAACAGAATCTGGACAAATTTTTTTTGCAGCCTCACTGGTTTTGGTAGACATAAAAATTTTCATTAGGGATAAAATAAATCAGGTACTATATTTAGTTTATGCTATATGTTTTCAGTGACCAATCTAGTATGTTATAAATAAGACTTTCTTTTAAATATATGCTATTACTATTTTGGAAATAACTGTGACTATAAGTATATATATACATATTGACCAATTTATTGAATTTTCATTTTTCTCAGTGAATATATTAATATTTATAAAGCACCAAATAGCAAACTCAACATAAAAAAAACCCACTTATTTTTGAAAATATAAACAAACAAAAACAAAAGTATCTTTTCTAACTCCTTGGTTTTTCAGATAAATTCCTCAAGTTCCTAGTCACTTTGACTTAAAACTTCTAAGGGTATCTATGTTTTTTTCTTCTCAGCCTTATACAATATTGATACCAAATTCTTGTTTTAGCTACCTTTAAGTCTAATGCATTCTGTCTTTTTAATCCTTTTTGCTCCTTTGGTAGTTGAGTCGATTTGATTTGCTACCTATAGTATTTCATTTTTTTCTAAATGTTCATTATTGCCTCTACATTTTAATACAATTTCAAACACAGCTGTCAGAGGTTCATTCTAGAGCATACTTTGATTACTCTCCCTACTATTATACCAGATGCTTTTCAACTCCCCACTAAAAGTAAAGGTCAGTTTCTGTATTTGCAATAAATTCATGATCTGATTTCACCTCATTTTCTTATCTCCCTTAATACACCTTATTTCCCACAATCTTTCATCCAGCTAAATTGCACTGCTCAGTATTTCCTAAACAGAGCTTGCATTTTCCTTTTATTTCTCAAAACTGAATTCAGTCTGGAGGCATTTATTGAAGACTTGGACTGTGACAGTTTCTGTGCCAGGAAACAAAACATATTAGAATTCATCTTTTGCTTTGTGAAGAGTTCTCAAAGTCTAATGGGAGAAAAGATACATAGAAATTATTTCAATAAAATATGAGATATTAACAGAAATGAGTTTCAAATAGCAAAGAGGTACTTGGCCATTATACACATGCACTTCCATCTGTGGATTTCTTCTACATATATCAAGATTCAGGACCAATGGTGCCACTTCAGTGAAGGATTGTACAGTTTTCCAGATCACGTACAAGTGCTCTCTCCAAGTCAGAGCTACGTTACCTGCTAACTTCATTTTCCCTAAGTTCTTATCACACGTTGCCTGTGTTACAATGTTTGGTGAACAGATGAAATGTTGCCTGCTATGTTGTAAACACCTTAAATAGAGGGTCCTGCCCACAAGAATGTAAAGCTCAAGTAGCAGCAGTATATAACTGCTTATACTGGGCATTCAATAAAAATTTTCATGAAAGAAAATTATGGCTTATGGAATAAACCCTCTTGGAGGAGGTCGCAATTAACCCCACCATAGAGCTCCCAGAACTTACACAAGACTGGGAAATAGACTCTTGGAGGGCACAAAAAGAATCTTGTGTGCACCAGGACCCAGGAGAAAAGCAGTGACTCCAGAAGAGACTAACTGAGACTTACCTAGGAATGTCCAGGAGTGTCCAGGAGTGTCCTCTCCAGAGGAGGCATGGTGGGTGGTGGCCTGATGCAGGATTGAAGGCAATGAATGTAGCAGTACATGCATGGGATCTTTTGAAGGAGGTCACCAATATCTTTATTACTTCCACCATAGTTTGAATCAAAGTGAATTCGCTCAGTCTTGCCCCACTCTTTGAGATTTCATGGACTATAGCCTACCAGACTCCTATGTCCATGGGATTTTCCAGGCAAGAATACTGGAATGGGTTGTCATTACTTTCTCCAGTAGATCTTCCCAACCCAGGGATTGAACCTGGGTCTCCCGCATTATAGGCACACGCTTTACCATCTGAATCACCAGGGAAGTCCCCACCATAGATTCAGTTGAGTCCAGATGCTCAGTCATGTCTGACTCTTTGTGACCATATGGACTGCAGCAGGCCAGACTTCCCTGTTCAGCACCAACTCCCAGAGTTTACCCAAACTCATGTCCATTGAGTCTGTGACAACTTCCAACCATCTCATTCTCTGTCTTGCCTTTCTCCTCCTGCCCTCAGTCTTTCTCAGCATCAGGGTCTTTTGCAATGAGTAAGCTCTTAACATCAGGTGGCCAAAGTACTGGAGTTTCAGCTTCAACATCAGTCTTCCAAATGAACGCTCAGGACTGATCTCCTTTAGGATGGACTCATTGGATCTCCTTGCCATCCAAGGGACTGTAAAGAGTCTTCACCAACACCACAGTTCAAAAGCATCAATTCTTTGGTGTTCAGCTTTCTTTATAGTTTAAATCTCACATACATACATGACTACTGGGAAAACAATAGCCTTGACTAGACAGAACTTTGTTGGCAAAGTAATCACTCTCCTTTTTAATATGCTGTACAGATTGGTCATAATTTTCTTTCCAATGAGTAAATGTCTTTGAATTTCATGGCTCATTCACAATCTGCAGTGATTTTGGGGCCCTCCAAAATAAAGTCTGCCACTGTTTCCATTGTTTCTCTGTCTATTTGCCATGAAGTGATGGGACCAGATGCCATGATCTTCGTTTTCTAAATGCTGAGTTTTAAGCCAACTTTTTCACTCTTCTCTTTCATTTTCATCAAGAGGCTCTGTAGTTCTTCTTCAGTTTCTGCCACAAGGATAGTGTCATCTGCATATCTGAGGTTATTGATATTTCTGCTGACAATCTTGATTCCAGCCTGTGCTTCATCCAGCCCAGTGTTTCTCATGATGTCCTCTGCATATAAGTTAAACAAGCACAGTAACAATATACAGCCTTGACGTACTCCTTTTCCTATTTGAAACCAGTCTACTGTTCCATGTCTTATCTAACTGTTGGTTACTGACCTGCATAAAGACTTCTCAGGAGGCTGGTCAGGTGGTCTGGTATTTCCATCTCTTTAAGAATTTTCCAGTTTTTTCTGATCCACAGAGTCAAAGGCTTTAGCATAGTCAATAAAGCAGAAATAGATCTTTTTCTGGAACTCTCTTGCTTTTTCAATGATCCAACAGATGTTGGTAATTTTATCTCTGGTTCCTCTGCTTTTTCTAAATCCAGCTGGAACTTCACAATTCATGTATTGCTGAAGCCTGGCTTGGAGAATTTTGAGAATTACTTTGCCAGTGTGTGAGATGAGTGCAATTGTGCAGTAGTTTGAGCATTCCTTGACATTGCTTTTCTTTGGGATTGGAATGAAAACTGACCTTTTCCAGTCCTGTGGCCCCTACTGTTTTCCAAATTTGTTGGCATATTGTGTGCAGCACTTTCAAAGCATCTTCTTTTCGGATTTGAAATAGCTCAACTGAAATTCCATCACCTCCACTAGCTTTGCTCATAGTGATGCTTCCTAAGGCCCACTTGACTTCACATTCCAGGATATCTGGCTCTAGGTGAATGATCACACCATCGTGATTAGGTAGGTCATGACCATCTTTTTCGTACACCTCCTTTGTATTCTTGCCACCTCTTCTTAATATCTTCTGCTTCTGTTAGGTCTATATAATTTCTGTTTTCATTAAAACCATCTTTGCATGAAATGTACGGTTGGATTCTCTAAATTTCTTGAATAGTTCTCTAGTCTTTCCCATTCTATTGTTTTCCTCTATTTTTTTTTTTTTTTTTTTTTGCACTGATCACTGAGGATGGCTTTCTTATCTCTCCTTGCTACTCTTTGGAACTCTGCATTCAAATGGGTGCATCTTTCCTCTTCTCTTTTGCTTTTTGCCTCCCTTCTTTTCACAGCACTTTATAAGGTCTCCTCAAACAGCCATTTTGCTTTTTTACACTTCTTTTGTGGGGAATGATCTTGATCCCTGCTTCCTGTACAATGTCACAAATCTCCATCCATAGTTCACCAGGCACTCTATCAGATCTAGTCCCTTAAATCTATTTCTCATGCCCACTGTATAAACATAACGGATTTTATTAGGTCATACCTGAATGGTCTAGTGGTTTTCCCTACTTTCTTCAATTTAAGTCTGTATTTGGCTATAAGGAGTTCATTATCTGAGCCACAGTCAGCTCTGTCTTGTTTTTGCTGACTCCATAGAGTTTCTCTATCTTTGGCTGCAAAGAATATAATCAATCTGATTTTGGTGCTGACCATCTGGTGATGTCCGTTGTAGAGTCTTCTCTTATTTTGTTGGAAGAGGGTATTTGCTATGACCAGTGCATTCTTCTGGCAAAACTCTATTAACATTTTCCCTGCTTCATTCTGTACTCCAAGGCCAAATTTGCCTGTTATTCCAGGTGTTTCTTTACTTCCAACCTTCGCATTCCAGTCCCCTATGATGAAAAGGACACCTTTTTGGGTGTTAGTTCTAGAAGGTCTTGTAGGCTGATAGAATGATTCAACTTCAACTTCTTCATCATTACTGGTCAGGGCATAGACTTGAATTACCATGATATTGAATGATTTGCCTTGGAAACAAACAGAGACCATTCTGTCATTTTTGAGATTGCATCCAAGTACTGCTTTTCAGACTCTCTTATTGACTGTGACGGCTGCTCCATTTTGCTTAAGGGATTCTTGCCCACAGCAGTAGATAATGGTCATTTAAGTTAAATTCACCCATTCCCGTCCATTTTAGTCCCTTATTCCTAAAATTTTGACATTAACTCTAGACATCTCTTGATTGACCATTTCCAATTTGTCTTGGTACATGGACCTAACATTCCAAGTCCCTATGCAATATTGCTCTTTACAGCATTGGAAATGCTTCCATCACCAGTCACATCCACAACTGAGTGTTGTTTTTGCTTTGGCTCCATCCCTCCATTCTTTCTGGAGTTATTTTTCCACTGATCTCCAGTAGCATACTGGGTACGTACCAACCTGGGGAGTTCATCTTTCAGTGTCCTATCTTTTTGCCTTTTAATACTGTTCATGGTGTTCTCAAGGCAAGGATACTAAAGTGGTTTGCCATTCCCTTCTCCAGTGGATCATTGTTTCAGAACTCTCCACTATGGTCTGCCCATCTTGGGTGTCCCTACATAGCGTGGCACATAATTTCATTTAGTTAAACAAGGCAGTAGTCCATGTGAACAGATTTGTTAGCTTCCTGTGATTGTAGTTTTGTTTGTCTGCCCTCTGATGCAAAAGGATAAGAGGCTAACAGAAGCTTCCTGATGGGAGAGACTGACTGAGGGGGAAATTGTCTTGTTCTGATGGACAGGGCCATGCTCAGTAAATCTTTAATCCAATTTTCTGTTGATGGGTGAAGCTGTGTTCCCTCCATACTATTTACCTGGGGCCAAACTATGGTGGAAAAGGAAATGGCAACCCATTCCAGTACTATTGCCTGGAAAATCCCATGGATGGAGGAGCCTTGTAGGCTACAGTTCATGGGGCTGCAAAGAGTCAGACATGACTGAGCAACTTCAGTTTCTTTCTTTCCATCTAAACTATGGTGGAGGTAATGAAAATAATGGTGACCTCCTTCAAAAGATCCCATGCATGTTCTGCTACATTCAGTGCCCCCAACTCTATAGCAGGCCACCACCTACCCACGCCTCTGCTGGACACTCTTGGATAATCACAGGCAAGTCTGGATCAGTCTCTTGTGGGGTCACTACTCCTTTCTCCTAGGTCTTATTGCATAGGATTCTGTTGTGCCCTCTAAGAGACTATTTTCCAGTCCTGTGTAAGTTCTGGCAGGCCTATGGTGGGGTTAATGGTGACCTCCTCCATGAGGGCTTATCTATACCAGTCTGATGCACCCTGAGCACCTTACCTGTGGCAGTCCACTGCTGACCTGTATAGAAGACTCTCAAACACAGTTCTGTTTCAGTCTCTGTGGGATCCCTGGGTCCTGATGTGCACAAAGCTTGTTTGAGCCCTCCTAGAGTCTCTGGTGGAAATAGGTTTGATTCTAAATGTGAATTCGCCCCTCCTACTATGTTGCTGGCACTGGACTGAGAAGTGACCGAGAGGAGATACCTCACGTCTAAGGTCAAGAGCAGTGGCTGCGCTTCACTGGACCAGCCATGTGGAGATACCCCACATCCAAGGGCAAAGGGGAAGCCCCAGCAAAATCGTAGGAGGGACGAATTCAGGTATAGACTCAAACCCCATTCCTGCCAGAGACGCTCAGAGGGCTGACAAGTTGTGTGCACCAGGATCCAAGGCCCCCACAGAGACTGAGACAGAACTGTGTTTGAGTATCTACTGTGGAGGTATGGATCAGCAGTGGTCTACCACATGACAGGGGCTCTGACTGTGGGTATGGAATAAGTCCTCTTGGAGGAGGTCGCCATTAACCCCACTATAGAGCTTCCAGAACTTACACAGGAATGGGAAGTAGATTTTTGGAGGGCACAACAGAACCTTGTGCACCAGGACCCAAAGGAGACTTGCCTATAGGTGTCTGGGAGTCTCCGGCAAAGGCGTGGGTCATTGGTCGCCTGTGGCAGGTTTGGGGCATGGACTGTAGCACTTCATGCCTGGGATCTTTTGGGGGAGGTCACCATTATCTTTCACAACAAACTATGGAAAATTCTGAAAGAGATGGGAATACCAGACCACCTGACCTGCCTCTTGAGAAACCTATATGCAGGTCAGGAAGCAACAGTTAGAACTGGACACGGAACAACAGACTGGTTTCAAATAGGAAAAGGAGTACAACAAGGCTGTATATTGTCACCCTGCTTATTTAACTTCTATGCAGAGTACGTCATGAGAAACGGTGGACTGGAAGAAGCACAGGCTGGAATCAAGATTGCCAGGAGAAATGTCAATGACCTTACATATGCAGATGACACCACCCTTATGGCAAAAAGTGAAAAGGAACTAAAAAGCCTCTTGATAGAATTGAAAGAGGAGAGTGAAAAAGTTGGTTAAAAGCTCAACATTCAGAAAATGAAGATCATGGCATCTGGTCCCATCACTTCATGGGAAATAGATGGGGAAACAGCAGAAACAGTGTCAGACTTTATTTTGGGGGGCTCCCAAATCACTGCAGGTGGTGATTGGAGCCATGAAATTAAAAGACACTTGTTCCTTGGAAGAAAAGTTATGAGCAACCTAGATAGCATATTGAAAAGCAGAGACATTACTTTGCCAACAAAGGTCCATCTAGTCAAGGCTATGATTTTTCCTGTGATCATGTATGGATGTGAGAGTTGGACTGTGAAGAAAGCTGAGCTCCGAAGAATTGATGGTTTTGAACTGTGGTGTTGGAGAAGACTCTTGAGAGTCCCTTGGACTGCAAGGAGATCCAACCAGTCCATTCTTTAAAGGAGATCAGTCCTGGGTGTTCATTGGAAGGACTGAGGCTAAAGCTGAAACTCCAGTACTTTGGCCACCTCATGTAAAGAATTGACTCCTTGGAAAAGGCCCTGATGCTGGGAGGGATTAGGGGGCAGGAGGAGAAGGGGACAAGAGAGGACGAGATGGCTGGATTGCTTCACCAATTCGATGGACGTGAGTTTGAGTAAACTCCAGGGGTTCGTGATGGACAGGGAGGTCTGCTGTGCTGCAATTCATGGGGTCGCATAGAGTTGGATATGACTGAGTGACTGAACTGAGCTGAACTGAACCATTATCTTCATTACTTCCACTATAGTTTGAAGTGAAGTGAAGTCACTCAGTCATGTCCGACTCTCTGCGATCCCATGGATTGTAGCCCACCAGGCTCCTCGGTCCATGGGGTTTTCCAGGCATGAATATTGGAGTGGGTTGCCATTCCCTTCTCTAGGGATCAAACCCGGGTCTCCCACATTGTAGGCAGACACTTTATCGTCTGAGCTACCAGGGAAGCCCTCCACCATAGTTTGACCTCAGGTAAATGGCATGGAGGGAACACAGCTTCTATCATCAACAGAAAATTGGATTAAAAATTTACTGAGCATGGCCTCGCCCATCAGACCAAGATCCAGTTTCCCGCTCAGTCAGTCTCTCCCACTGGGAAGCTTCCATAAGTCTCTTATCCTTCTCTATCTGAGGACAGACAAACTGAAAACCACAATCACAGAAAACTAAGCAATCTAATCACATGGACCACAGTCTTGTTTAACTCAATGAAACAATGAGCCATGCCTTGTGGGGCCACCCAAGGCGGACAGGTCATGGTGGAGAGCTCTGAAAGAGTGTGATCCACTGGAGAAGGGAATGGCAAACCACTTCAGTATTCTTGCCTTGATTACCACATGAACAGTATAAAAAGGCAGAAAAATAGGCCACTGAAAGATGAACTCCTCAAGTCGTTAAGTGTCCAATATGCTACTGGAGATCAGTGGAGAAAAAACTCCAGAAAGAATGAAGAGACAGCCAAAGCAAAAACAGCACTCGGTTGTGGATGTGATTGGTGGTGGAAGCAAAGTCTGATGCTGTAAAGAGCAATATTCCATAGGAACCTGGAATGTTAGGTCCATGAATCAAGACAAATTGGAAGTGGTCAAAGAGGAAATGGCAAGAGTAAACATTGACATTTTAGGAGTCAGCAAACTAAAATGGACTGGAATGGCTGAACTGAACTTGATGACCATTATATCTACTGCTATGGGCAAGAGTCCCTTAAGCGAAATGGAGCAGCTATCACAGTCAATAAAAGAGTCCGAAAAGCAGTACTTGGATACAATCTGAGAAATGACAGAATGATCTCTGTTTGTTTCTAAGACAAATCATTTAATATCATGGTAAGCCAAGTCTATGCCCTGATCAGTAATGATGAAGTTGAAGTTGTGCTCAATAAAAACAGAAATAGCTCAATTCCAGTTGAGCTATTTCAAATCTAAAAAGATGTTGCTGTGAAAGTGCTATATTCAATATGCCAGCAAATTTGGAAAACAACAGGGGCCACAGGGCTGGAAAAGGTCAGTTTTCATTCAAATCCCAAAGAAAAGCAATGCCAAAGAATGCTCAAACTACTGCACAATTGCACTCATCTCACACACTAGTAAAGTAAGGCTGAAAATTCCATAAGCCAAACTTCAGTAGTATGTGAACCATGAAATTCCAGATGTTCAAACCGGTTTTAGAAAAGGCAAAGGAACCAGAGATTAAATTGCCAACATCTGCTGGATCATCGAAAAAGCAAGAGAGTTCCAGAAAAACATCTACATTTGCTTTATTGACTATTCCAAAGCCTTTGACTCTGTGGATCACAAGAAACTGTGGAATATTCTTAAAGAGATGGGAATACCAGACCTCCTGAGCTGCCTCTTGAGAAATCTATTTGCAGGTCAGGAAGCCACAGTTAGACCTTTATATGCAACAACCGACTGGTTCCAAATAGGGTAAGGAGTAAAACAAAGCTGTATATTGTCACCTTGCCTATTTAAATTACATGCAGAGTACATCTTGAGAAATACTGAGATGGATGAAGTCCAAGCTGGAATCAAGATTGCTTGGAGAAATATCAATAGCCTCAGATATGCAGATGACACCTCTTTATGGCAGATAGCGAAGAACAACTAAAAATCCTCTTGATGAAAGTAAAAGAGGAGAGTGAAAATGTTGGTTTAAAGCACAACATTCAGAAAACTTTGATCATGACATCTGGTCCCATCACTCCATGGTAAATAGAGGGGAAACAGAGGAAACAGTGACTGACTTTACTTTTTTGAGCTCCAAATTTACTGCAGAAGGTGACTGTAGCCATGAAATTCAAAGATGCTTACTCTTTGGAAGAAAAGTTATGACCCACTTAGACAGCATATTAAAAACAGAGACATTATTTTGCCAACAAGGGTCCATTTAGTCAAGGCTATGTTTTTTCCAGTAGTTATGTATGGATGTGAGAGTTGCACTATAAAAAAAGCTGAGCATCAAAAAATTGATCCTTTTGAGCTGTGATGTTGGAGAAGACTCTTGAGTCCCTTGGACTGCAAGGAGATCCAACAGTGCATCGTTACAAGATCAGTCCTGAATATTCATTGGGAGGACTGATGTTGAGGCTGAAACTCCAATACTTCGGCCATCTGATATGTAAAACTGAATCATTTGAAAAGACCTTGATGCAGGGAAAGATTGAAGGCGAGAGAAGGGGACGACAGAAGAGAAGATGGTTGGATGGCATCACCATCTCAATGGACATGAGTTTGAGTAAACTTTGGGAGTTGATGATGGACAGGGAGGCCTGGTATGCTGCAGTCCATGGGGTCACAAAAAGTCAAATACGTCTGAGTGACTGAACTGAACTGAACTGACCACATCTTCCCATTTTTAACAGAACCTTACAAGTATATGACAAAATTAATCTAAGTTAATATTTGTCAAACAAAGAAGGATGGAATATGGATCATTGAAACAGCAAGAGAGTTCCAGAAAAACATCTATTTCTGCTTTATTGACTATGCCAAAGCCTTTGATTGTGTGGATCATAATAAACTGTGGAAAATTATGAAAGAGATGGGAATACCAGACCACCTGACCTGCCTCTTGAGAAACTTATATGCAGGTCAGGAAGCAGCAGTTAGAAATGGACATGGAACAACAGACTGGTTCCAAATAAGAAAAGGAGTATGTCAAGGCTGTGTATTGTCCCCCTGCTTACTTAACTTATATGCAGAGTGCATCATGAGAAATGCTGGGCTGGAAGAAGCACAAGCTGGAATCAAGATTGCCAGGAGAAATATCAATAATCTCAGATATGCAGATGACACCACCCTTATGGCAGAAAGGGAAGAGTAATTAAAAAGCCTCTTGATGAAAGTGAAAGAGGAGAGTGAAAAAGTTAGCTAAAAGCTCAACATTCAGAAAACGAAGATCGTGGCATCTGGTCCTATGACTTCATGGGAAACAGATGGGGAAACAGTGGAAACAGTGGTTGATTTTATTTTGGGGGGCTCCAAAATCACTGCCGAAGGTGATTGCAGCCATGACATTAAAAGACATGTACTCCTTGGAAGAAAAGTTATGATCAACCTAGACAGCATATTGAAAAGCAGAGACATTACTTTGCCAACAAAGGTCCATGTAGTCAAGGCTATGATTTTTCCAGTGATCATGTATGAATATGAGAGTTAGACTGTGAAGAAAGCTGAGCCCTGAGAACTGATGCTTTTGAACTGTGGTGTTAGAGAAGACTCTTGAGAGTCCCTTGAACTGCAAGGAGATCCAACCAGTCCATTCTTTAAAGGAGATCAGTCCTAGATGTTCATTGGAAGGGCTAAGGCTAAAGCTGAAACTCCAGTACTTTGGCCACCTCATGCGAAGAGTTGACTCATTGGAAGAGACCCTGATGCTGGGAGGGATTGGAGGCAGGAGAAGAGGATGACAGAGGATGAGATGGCTGGGTGGCTTCACCAACTCGATGGATATGAGTTTGAGTAAACTCCAGGAGTTGGTGATGGACAGGGAGGCCAGGTGTGCTGCGATTCATGGGGTTGCAAATAGTTGGACACGATTGCATGACTTGACTGAATGGAACTGATTGTCTTATTTAACTTTATATCCTTTGTAGTGATGTGCAGGTTAGTGTTCAACAACTAGTATTCTATTTCCCAAAAATTAAACAAAGCAAATCACACATACACACACACACACAGATTGAGTTGCAGTATTTGTTAATTTCTTTGATATAGGCATTCCCAGTATGGCAGAATTTAAGCTAACAATGTGATGCCACTCAAGGCCAAGTTGGGAAGAGAGGAATACAAAAGTCTTTCAACAGCTTGTACAAGCCTAACTGAGATAATGTCTAGTATACATGATATTTTTTCAATGATTATTTAATGGATACATTACTAAAAGTTTCAAATATATGACTTGAAAGAAAATTATTTACAGCATAAATTTTAAAAGTTAAAACATCATTTAAAAAAATAGAAGTTCAAATGATTCAAATAATTAAATCATAAAATGCAGGCCTCATTCGAAAAAGTTTAATGGAACTATATACTAGACGTAGTAATACTAGAATACCTACTAGAAGTATGTAATAATATTTACATGACTTGTTTGCATTAGAATTCACTTTATTTTTTCTCAGTTAATAATTAATGATCTATCAGTCATTTATCTTTTCCATTCTTGACATAAGGCATTGTGTTCAAAGCAAATACCAAAAAAGTGATGTTTCATTAATTAGCCCAGTAAAATTCTTCCTCTCATTTCAAATTTGGAAGATCTTGGTGCACAACAGAATGGAAAACTTACTGGAGTGTGATTTGACCTTAACCTTCGCAGAGTTTGATACTCTCCAGTGGACAATAGCTATAGAAAACTTTATTGAACAAATTATGACCACCAGTGTCCCTAAGGACAATTCACCATGGATAATAAGGATGTTGTTACCTTACTTCTCTTACCATATTCTGGATTTGATTTGAAAAGTGCACTTCTTGGACCTATACTTGGCTACAGATGAAAGAATTATCCAGCTTAAGCAATATATTTTTTTCACATAACACAAGTCTTGAAGCATGTCATTCAGGGCAGTTCCATCTTGCAAAAAGGGACCAACTGAGTTCCTTCCTTCCTCTCATTGACAAGCTGCTGCCTCAGAATCTAAACTATAGAAACAAAGGCAGAGGTCATCAGGCTTATGCCAGCTCAGTTGTTCCTTTATTTCAAGAAAAAATATTTCATGACCATCCCACCCAGAATCAATTTCTAATTCTATCATTTTGGCCAGAATTTTGTCACATAGCTATCCTTAGAGGCAATGGAACTTTGGAAACTGAATATTTTCTACCCCTAACAAAATTACCATTATATTAATAAGGCTAAATGACAGAAAAAAAATAAATAAGAGGAAAGAAACTGTACTGACATAAATCATACTTACTCTATCAGTATAGTATGAAAAAGAAATTGTAATCTCATTATACAAAATATATCCATGAAAAGTAATTTCCCTGGTGGCTCAGATGGTAAAGAATCCACTTACAATGTGCAAGACCCAGGTTTGATCCCTGGGTTGGAAAGATCCCCTGGAGAAGGGAACGGCTATTCACGCCAGTATTCTGGCTTGGAGAATTTCATAGACAGAGGAGCCTGGCAGGCTATAGTCTATGGGGTCACAAAGAGTCAAACATAACTCAGCAACTTTCACTTTCAAAAGTAACTGAATTCTGTTACCGGCTATGTCACTTATTGAACAGGGCTGAGTATTTCTGACATGTGGCCCAGACAATATTTTATCAACCATCAGAAATTCAGCTCATACTCTATTCATGACACTAGAGTAGTTGATAATGAGAATGTCTGGAATTACAACACTAGTCCTTACACTTGGCTGGCATAATAAAACATGACAACTGTCACACATTTTCTGGAATACACAGCTAAGGGTCATAATCCTAAAACTCGTGCTAATGTTCACAAAACTCTAAGTGCTCTGTGTCTTTTTTTTTTTTTTTTTTTTATTGAAGGATAATTGCTTTACAGAGTTTTCTGCTTTCTGTCAAACCTCAACATGAATCAAACATAGGTATACATATATCACCTCCCTTTTGAAACACTCTCCCATCTCCCTCCCCATCCCAAGCCTCTAGGTTGATACAGAGCCCTACCGGAGCTTGCTGAGCCATACAGCAAATTCCTGTTGACTAGTTTACATATGGTAATGTAAGTTTGCATGTTGCAAGACTCACACAACTGAGAGACTTTTACTTCACTTCATTTTAAACTGAATTACACTAAGTATAAATCCAAGTTTGGAACTTTTCAAGGTATCTTCTTCTTATTTATAAGAGTAAAAGCTATGGTTTTTTTCCAGTACTTATGCATGGATGTGAGAGTTGGACTATAAAGAAAGCTGAGCACTGAAGAATTGATGCTTTTGAACTGTGGTGTTGGAGAAGACTCTGGAGAGTCCTTTGGACTACAAGGAGATCAAACCGGTCAGTCCTAAAGGAAATCAGTCACCTTATGCAAAGAGTTGACTCACTGGAAAAGACTCTGATGCTGGGAGGGATTGGGGGCAGGAGGAGAGGGGGACCACAGAGGATGAGATGGTTGGATGGCATCACTGACTTGATGGGCATGAGTCTGAGTGAGCTC
>SJYA01001456.1:789223-805611 GCA_006410615.1 Neotragus moschatus
TTTTTTTTTTTTTTTTTATTGAAGGATAATTGCTTTACAGAGTTTTCTGCTTTCTGTCAAACCTCAACATGAATCAAACATAGGTATACATATATCACCTCCCTTTTGAAACACTCTCCCATCTCCCTCCCCATCCCAAGCCTCTAGGTTGATACAGAGCCCTACCGGAGCTTGCTGAGCCATACAGCAAATTCCTGTTGACTAGTTTACATATGGTAATGTAAGTTTGCATGTTGCAAGACTCACACAACTGAGAGACTTTTACTTCACTTCATTTTAAACTGAATTACACTAAGTATAAATCCAAGTTTGGAACTTTTCAAGGTATCTTCTTCTTATTTATAAGAGTAAAAGCTATGGTTTTTTTCCAGTACTTATGCATGGATGTGAGAGTTGGACTATAAAGAAAGCTGAGCACTGAAGAATTGATGCTTTTGAACTGTGGTGTTGGAGAAGACTCTGGAGAGTCCTTTGGACTACAAGGAGATCAAACCGGTCAGTCCTAAAGGAAATCAGTCACCTTATGCAAAGAGTTGACTCACTGGAAAAGACTCTGATGCTGGGAGGGATTGGGGGCAGGAGGAGAGGGGGACCACAGAGGATGAGATGGTTGGATGGCATCACTGACTTGATGGGCATGAGTCTGAGTGAGCTCCGGGAGTTGGTGATGGACAGGGAAGCCTGGCGTGCTGCGATTCATGGGGTCGCAAAGAGTTGGACACGACTGAGCGACTGAACTGAACTGATTCTTCTAGGACTATTGATCTTAGGGGAACTTGTATTGTAAGACCGCCGATTATTGGATTAGTAGTTCACCTTGCTGCTGCTGCTAAGTTGCTTCAGTCGTGTCCGACTCTGTGCGACCCCATAGATGGCAGCCCACCAGGCTCCTCCGTCCCTGGGATTCTCTAGGCATGGACACTGGAGTGGGTTGCCATTTCCTTCTCCAATGCATGAAAGTGAAAAGTGAAAGTGAAGTCGCTCAGTTATGTCCGACTCTTAGCAACCCCATGGGACTGCTGCCTGCCAGGCTCCTCTGTCCATAGAAATTTCCAGGCAAGGGTATTGGAGTGGGTTGCTATTGCCTTCTCCAAGTTCACCTTAATATTGCCATTAATTTCTCCTTTCACATGATGACCTGACATCTTATTTAATGAAACTGTTTCTACCTAGCACACAACCCTCATTCTCTAGCCTTTATTTTTTTCCAGCTTTAATGATATATAACTGACNTCCTCTGTCCATAGAAATTTCCAGGCAAGGGTATTGGAGTGGGTTGCTATTGCCTTCTCCAAGTTCACCTTAATATTGCCATTAATTTCTCCTTTCACATGATGACCTGACATCTTATTTAATGAAACTGTTTCTACCTAGCACACAACCCTCATTCTCTAGCCTTTATTTTTTTCCAGCTTTAATGATATATAACTGACAAAGAACTAAAGAGCCTCTTGATGAAAGTGAAAGAGGAGAGTGGAAAAGTTGGCTTAAAGCTCAACATTCAGAAAACGAAGATCATGGAATCTGGTCACATCGCTTCCTGTCACATAGATGGGGAAACAATGGAAACAATGAGACTTTCCAAAAATTACTGCAGATGGTGACTGCAATTATAAAATTAAAAGATGCTTGCTCCTTGGAAGAAAAGCTATGACCAATCTAGACAGCATATTAAAAAGCAGAGATATTGCTTTGCCAGCAAAGGTTCATCTAGTCAAAGCTATGTTTTTTCCAAATAGTCATGTATGGATATGAGAGCTGGACTATAAAGAAAGCTGAGCACCAAAGAATTGATGCTTTTGAACTGTGGTGTTGGAGAAGACTCTTGAGAGTCTCTTGGACTGCAAAGAGATCCAACCTGTGTCTCGTTAAGGAAATCAGTCCTGGATATTCATTGGAAGGACTGATGTTGAAGCTGAAACTCCATGCTATCTGACATGAAGACCTGATTCACTGGAAAAGACCCTGATGCTGGGAAAGATTGGAGGTGGGAGGAGAAGGGGACAGAGGATGAGATGGTTGGATGGCATCACTAACTTGATGGACATGACTTTGAGTAAGCTTCAAGAGTTGGTGATGGACAGGTTAGTCTGGTGCTTCAGGTCATGGGGTCACAAAAAGTCAGACACAGATGAGTTACTGAACTGAACTGGAAAATAAAATTGTAAGATATTTAAAGCATACATCATGGTAATTTGATAAATGCATAAGTTGTGAAAAGATTCTTCCAGCCTAGCTAATTAACACATCTAAGCACATGTATATCTTGAATATATGTTTATTTAGGTGTAAAAATTTAAGTTCCACTTAGCAAATTTCAATTTTTCAATACTGTTTTATCAATTGTAGTCACCATGCTATACATTAGATCCTCAGATTTTTTTTCACCTGAAAGTTGAAAGTCTATAACGTTTTACTAACTTCTATTTCACCATTTCCTCTGTGGTCTGGCAACCACTTTTCTACTTTCTCGTCTATGATTTTAATTTTTTATTTAGATTTTACATAAAGTGATGCCATACAGTATCTTTCTTTCTGTCTGGCTTATTTTACTTAGCATAATGCCCTCAAGGTCCACCTGTGTTGTATGGATCCAACAAAGAGCAGGATTTCCTTCTTTCTCATGGTTAAATAATCCATTCTATATGTTGTGCATATATATATGTACATATATATATGCAATTCATTATAATATATGTACATTATCCATTCATTGCTTAATGAACACTTAAGTTTTCATAACTTGGCTACTGTGAATAATGCTGCAATGGCTAAGGCAGTGGTACAATGATCTCTTTGATATTCTCATTCACTGTCCTTTGTATTTACCTCTTTTTCTGCTGGATAAACATCTGAATTCAGTTATTCAATTTCTGGGTTCTGGGCCACTAACTGACAGAAAGCAAAAACACTAAAACTTTTAAATTTCACAATAAAGCACATGAGAACAACAAAAGTTCATTTCACTTTTGATTACTTTTTTTTTTCCTTACTACAAAATTTGGGCAAAAAGAAACAAACAAACTAAGTCTGCCTCAAGAAAGGTTGTTCCTGTCACTGATGACCATCTTAAAACTGTTATGAGTTCCAGAAATTAAATTAAGCAGAGGTTTATTACCAAATATTTATTGAGTCCAAAATCAACTCAATTGCTTCTTCTTTAGATTCCAACTTTCTTGAATGAACATAGAAATAGGACTGAAAAATGAGCATATATGGTAAACTTAGTTCTCTTTCTTTTTTCCCTCCACTAAGATTTTGCTTGGCCCTCAGGCAAGTTTCTCCTTTTTAGACGACCCAAGTTAATTTCTATGGATTGCATGACTTACTTGACCTATAATAAATAGCCTTAGAGTTTTATGAAGCAAAGTGAATAACTAAGAGCTCAAGTGCTTTCAGTAAATTAGAATCAAATTGAATTTTTTATAATCTACTATTATTACATACTGTATTTTTTATATATAATTGTGGCATGCATATAATGACCATAATGCTTGTATATTTTATATTAAAAATTCCACGGATAGAAGAGCCTGGTGGGTACAGTCAATGGTGTCATGGGGTTGGAAACAACTGTGTGTATGTACAAACACACACATACACACACATGTTTATACATACTATAAAGTATAAAAATACTGTAATTAAAACATTTGAACATAATTTTAAACTCTTAAATGTTGAATGATTATACTTTAGCAAATATACATGGAAATATTTTCCTACCTTTCTAAAATGTAAAGCTAAAACCTCACAAATGCTATCTTAAAAGTTACAAATAAGAAACAGAAGAATATTTTCATGTTAAGCATATCAATTTTATCAACAAAATTTTACCTTTAAAAAATATTGAAGTGAGGTTGAAGGCCACATTTTTGAAATAAATATTTATGTATTTTTAGATTTACCAGTTAAGTCTGAAGAAATTCAAGTTATTTGTTTTATTAATTTTGGTAAGTTCATACAATTTTTTTTTCAGTGTTTTAAGGCTTTCAAGTCAAAGAGGCAAAGAACTATCACTTACCATTCACTATTATGACTTTTTAAATATAAAGATATGATATCAGAAAACTGTTAAAAGGATCTCAGTTAAATATTCTAATCACCACATTTGTCAGCTTAGAATACCAAAAGTCAGGGCTAGGGATCAATTTGACAGAATAGGAAGATCCTGAGCTCATCTCCCAAAAAAACATGCAAATTACAAATACATGTAGAGCCAGCTCTCTCTGAAAATGACCTAAAGACTAGCAGAATGGCTTTTCTACAACCATACATAGTCTTAAGAAAGAACCACACATAGTCTAGTAGGAAAGGAGAAGAGGCAATCTAGTTGGGACCCACATCCCTGGGAAAAGACCCATAAGATGATGAGGATACCACAGGCTAGGGAATCCTCCCTGAGGAGTGAGGGGTTTAAGATCTTTGTGCTGGGGTCCAGCACTAGGAAGAAGAGATCCTTTGGCTCAGTTGAAAACCAGTAGGATTTACCGGATAGGGCTGTAAAAAACTAAAACTGCTATTGAAGAGCATACACACAGACCTGCTTGCCCCTAGTCCCAACACAGAAGTAACAGATTGTACTGGGGGCCAGCATGAGGAACTCCGCCCATGGCAAAGGTCATAAGGAAGGAGACCTGGCATACACAAAGGCGTGATCAAGCCTCAGGAAACCCCCTGTTCCCGAGCATCTACCCCAAAAACCACAGTCTGTTTTATGCTCTCACCTATACCTCTGACTTTACGGGGGGCTCTCCCCCATAACCATTTCTCTTGGAGTAGGAGTTAACCTTCAGCTTCAGTTAATATAAATTCCTGGGTGTGACAAGAGTGTTTCAGCTTACGAACTCCTCTGAAGGTTATCTAGCCTGCCTGTATAGGTTCGTCTGGCCACATGTGATTGTTTACAGCCTCCCAACCATGAGAGGCAGGAGATGTTTTAGACTTAGTAAAGGCAGATTCTTTTGGGAGGTTAGAATTTATTAGTATAGTGGGTTGGTTAAGAAGTATATTGGTGAAGGGTTTTTCATTTGTTGTGCCAATAATTGGTACTAATTCCCTGCCCTGGGTGTGACAAGGGTGTCTCAGGTCAAACCTCTCTGCTGACAAACTAGCTTGTGTTATAGGATTATCCATACTCCTGCCCCTACAGCACATGATTGTTTACTACCTCCCAACCATAAACAGCACAGAGAGTTTGGAGTATTTTGAAGGTCTTAATTAGCATAGGGCTTTTCTCATTGTTGCGTCAATGATTGCCGCCAGACCTCCACGTCCTTAGGCACCTGGGAATATATTAATCAATGTATTTGGAATATAGAAAAGGAAATATAGTAGTTTTTGATGTTAGCAATACTAGACTTTTTGAGTTAATGAATTTTCTCTTTTGTTATAGGTCACTGTACTTTGTTATAAATCACTGTGTCTTTGCTGTGTAAAAACGTAACTTTATCACTATCTTAAGACTAAATAGATCTTAAGGGGAACAGTGATGAAAGGATTTTCATTTGTTGGGCTGATGTTTGCTGCTAAATCTCCATATTCCCTGCCCTTATAATGAATATAACTAGCATATAAGAGAAATAAGTATTAACCTTTAAGATTAATCATGTTAACCTTGGATTAAATAAATTACTTTCTTGATTGTAACTCACTACACCCTCACCCTATAGGAATGCAACTTTATTTGGAGGGTGGTGCTTGGTTTAAGAAAAAACACCCTTGGAAAATATAAGTTTTTTGGTTATCAGAAAGAAAGGGTAGCAATATGTCAGCAGGCCTCATGGCCAGAAGATGATGTAAAACCCCTAAAACCTTTTTTATACATTTATGCAAAGCACCTTATTTTGACAAGGGTCAGGTCTGCTGACCCCCACGTGACTCTGTATTCATCCTTACGTGTAACAAAAAGTATATAAGCAAAACTGAAAATAAAGAAAAAGGATCAGTTTCTGGAAAGACTGATTCCCCTATGTCGTTCTTTCTTGTTTTCCATATTTCCGGCTGAATTCCCATCTGGAGCGTGGGTGCTGGCCATGTCTGCTTACTTGCCCCGGCTTTCAAGCCCAGACAAAAAGGTGCCCAAGGAGGGGCACTTCCTGATATTCAAGTGGCACCGGCAGCCCAATGTAGATGGTGCAAATTCCTTGTCTTGGAATTTTATTGGTATCCCATGTAAAACCAAGTTATTCAGCCTCTTTTTCTCCTCTAATATCTTCTACTATTTTCTAGCTGAATTCCCATCTGGCACGGGGGTCCTCACCAAGCCTACTAATTCTTCCTGGGCTTCTAAAATCGGACCAGGGGGGCCTCAGTGCCTCCTCTCCTTCAGGAGAATGGAAAGACGCCTGTGGCCTACTTAGGTGGTGATTGGTATTCCATGTAAGCCAAGTTATTCAGCCTCTTTTCTCTGCTAATTTTCTAATCCCTCTAAATAAGTTTTTCCTAGGATGCCAACTCCATCTCTACCTTTGAATCACCCTGGATCCACCGGGGCTGGACCCCGGCAAGATTGAAAATAGTCTGCCCTTCTTGCCAGCCAACCAGGATTGTCCCAGCAGACTCCCCAGCCTACATCTGGCCCTGCTCCAGCCTCTTCTGTTCCAGCATGACTCTCAACCAAGGAAAAGGCAACTGTCTTGCTGGAGAGGGGTGGAACTAGTTTAGAATAATTGCCTCAGGCCCTTGGTCTCTGGCTGCACCCCCAAGAAAAGCAGAGACTGCCATCATGCCAGGGAGAAACAGAGCTAACTCAGAAATGCAATTCCAGCCCCTTGGATCCCTACTTGCCCAGAGTCCTGACTTTGGTGGAGACTACCACTGTAGTGGGGAGAAATGGAGCTAGCTCACTTTTGCCACTCCATCATCTCCCCCAACCAAGGCAGAGGCCATCATCATGCTGGGAAAAAGTCTAGCTCCTTCTGTCCTCTGGCTCCAGCTCCTTGATCCCTAGCCCCACTCTGACAGGGTGGCAACTGCTATTGAGCCTGGGAGAAGCCCTAGTTCGCATCTAGCTGCAACTTCAACCCTATGTATCCTCCTCAAGTTGGCTTCCAGTACACCCCAGGAGAAGATGTGGTCAGTGCTCACTTCAGATTCAGTTCTCCCAGTTAAACCATTGGGCACATGCAGACTCATAGAGATCTTCTTACACAAAGGCAAGACTTTAAGACCAGGATAGGTAACTGATTTGCTCAATTTCAGAGAGGTAATCTTTGAAAGTCAAAAAAAAAAAAAAAAAAGAAAGAGGAATATGTTCCAAATGAAAGAACAAGATAAAACTCTAGGGAAATATCCTACTAAAATGGAGATAAGTAATTTGCCTGTTAAAGAATTCAAAGCAATAGCAATAGAAATGCTTACTGAACTCTGGAAGAGGACAGAAAATGCAAAAAGAACTTCAACAAAGAACTAAAAAAACATAAAAAGAACCGATAGCTCTGAAAATGGCAATAACTGAAATGAAAAATACACTAGAAAAACTTTATGGCAGGTTAAGTGATGCAGAATAATGTATAAGTGATCAGTAAGACTGGAATAGTGGAAATCACCTAATCAGAAAAGAAAATTTAAATAAAAATAGTTTAAAGGACCTCTGAGACAACGTCAAGCATTTGTGTTATAAGGGTCCAGAAGGAAAACAGAGAGAGAGAGAAAGGGGAAAAAAATGTATTTGATGTGCTTATGGATGAAAATTTTCCTAAACTAAAGAAGGAAACAGATATCCATGTCCAGGATTAACAAAAAATCCCAATAAAGAGGAACCCAAGAGACCCACACCAAGACATATAAAAATTATACTGACAAAATTGAAGATAAAGAGAGAATTGTAAAGGCACCAAGAGAAAAACAAGGATTCACATAAAAGTATCAACCAAGTTTTCAGCTGAAACATTGCAAGCCAGACGGGACTGCTGTTAATATATTTAAAACCCTGAAAGGGAAAGCTATAACCAAGGATCCTCTTGGCTTCCCAGATGGGTCAGTGGTAAAGAATCCACCCATCAATGTAGGAGACCCAAGAGAGGCAAGTTAGATCCCTGGGTCGGGAAAATCCCCTGGAGGAAGGAATGACGACCCACTCCAGTGGGTTGCCTGGGAAATTCCATGGACAGAGGAGCCTAACTGGCTACAGTCCATAGAGTCACAAAGAATTGGACAAGACTGAAGCGACTTAGCACACATGAATGTACCATCTATAGCTGAATACCATCTATAGTTGAATAATGTTTTTCTAGTTCTTAGGAAAAATAATTACTAGTCCAAAATGATATTCTCTTATAACAACTTGGAGTGCTAATGCTTAGTGCTACTCAGTGTTGGTGTGTGCATATGATTTAGCAGCCAGAGATCAAGTGTGATTGACTCTTTTGTACAAAGTTTGTGGAAGGATATCCTACTCCTTTGGAAAATGGATTTCAGATGGACCTAAAGACAGAGCTAAAGCTTGCCTAAAGAAATTGTCACTTTTTATTTCACCAAAAGAACGAGTGGTTAAAAATTTTCTCTGAAATTATATAAAATAATGCAGGACTGTGATGATTTGGAATTGAGTAACTTTTAGCACAGAAAGTGCCTGTGGGGCAGAATCATACATTAGAACTTGGATAATGTGAGGTATAGAATATTACGTGTAAGTAGATTGCTTTGAAAACTAAAAATCATCCTCATTCTACAGTGTGTATTCAATATTCTCAGTATGCTTTTTGTTTGCCTTTCTAAATTCCAAACTTAAAAAAACCTCTGGATTTGGAGAATCCAGCTGAAAACTATAATTGCAGCAGATAAAACAAACCCTGTGGACAATAATATCTTAGAAAGATCTTGTTCTATCCAGCTGTGAGGCACTTTACTCATGCATATTCTTCTTACTATCTCTGCAGCTTGCAAGAGGGGAAGTTGTTTCTCTCCTTATGGTCATATTAATGCTTCATCGTGTATACTTAAATTAATCCCTTTACAATAAAAAATAAGTTGCTATAGTTGCTAATGAAACAATAATTTTATCTTTTATGCCATCTATGTAAGTTGAAAGTTTAAAATAGTTGTTTTAGTTTTTATTTTAAAGGAGAACATTCTCTAAATAACTGGTTTGAAATAAAATGCTAAGGTGTGAGAATAATATATCAGTCAGTGAGGTTCCTGTGCCAAAATATTATAGAGTTAAAACTCCAAATTATGTTTTATGTTGTTGAAGGTTAGACAAACTAGGCATGGATCTGCTTTTCATGCTTTGAATGCAGATTTGTGCTCCTGACAAAAGAATTCTATAATTTCAGTAAAAACTAGATAGACTACCACGTTCCACAGCAGTTTTTCCCACTTCATTTTAGAGCTGCAGAGAAATGAGGAAAACGATAAGGGAGGTCAAGTGAATACTTTTCAGCTGAGAAAACAATTGCCTCTTGATTGTAAACTGGGCAGTTTTTTCTTCAAGTTTCTACCTCTTAAGAGACCCCACCTAAGAGATACTGTGAGCCCTATTGTGAACAAATGAGATATCCATCTTTGGATCAACTTCATCGAGGCCTCAGGCAATATGAGAAACTGACCCAATAAGGCCCTGCTGCTGAGTCACTTCAGTCGTGTCCGACTCTGTGTGACCCCATAGACGGCAGCCCACCAGGCTCCCTCGTCCCTGGAATTCTCCAGGCAAGAACAATGGAGTGGGTTGCCATTTCCTTCTCCAAAGCATGAAAGTGAAAAGTAAAAGGGAAGTCGCTCAGTCATGTCTGACTCTTCGCGACCCCATGGACCGCAGCCTACCAGGCTCCTCTGTCCACGGGATTTTCCAGGCAAGAGCACGGGAGTAGGGTGCCATCGCCTTCTCCACAATAGGGCCCTAGACATTGCATTTCTAATAACAAGACTTGAGATGCAATGCTTTTTCTTTGATTGTTTAAAGCACAGGGATTTTCTGTGTTCAAAGATGGGACTGAAATCATGGAAACACATTACTATGGAGAAGTGTAAAATTTATCTCATAAATACAAATTAAGCAAATCTTGCAGATAGGAGGTCTTTCTATTAATAATTTTCCTAATTAGACCCCCAGGGGTGCTAGTTTTTTTTTTTTTTTTTTTTTTTCTGGTTCAAGGATAATAATTAAAGTATTTATATATCTTTCTTTTAAAATGTGGATGATATTATATTACTAAGTTAATATCTATTTATTAAGTACCTACTGTGTGCCATTTACCTACAACTGAGTTAAGAACTGCCACTTCCAAAACGAGCTTAATTTGATATATTCCAGTGATAGAATCTGAGTGCTGGGAGGTATCAACAGGAGCCTTATCACTAGGCTTTACCAAAATTACTCCTGATTGATGGCTATCTCTGCTGTCCTTAAAGATCTCCTAGGGCAGAAATGCCAGAAACTCATTAACAAATTCTACCAACGGGAAGTTTTTGCTAATAACCAATATCATCATGGAGCCAAAAATCGGTTTTATCTAATTTTACCACCATTAACATTGTAAATAGCTGGACATTACCATGTTCTCATGATTTGAAGCAACTAAACTATTTTTCCTTTCATGCTTCAAAGAAAGATGCTTCTTTTTCCATAGTAATTCATAACGCTCAAAGTACTGTTCTCACCTTCCAGATCTTCCTCCATTATTTTACTTTTTCCCCTTTCTCTTATGTTAGCGTTTTCTCCTAAGCATGTAAATATGTGCAAATTTCTCTCATAAAAAAGCTCCAGTTTGTTCCTATATCACCTCCTCTACTGTTAATTTCTCATCTTGAAATCCTAGCAGGGTTACTTTGCCTTCTTTTCCATTCACCCCTTCATTCTTTATGAGCTGGCAACTTTCTCACAACTATGCAGATCACCAATAGCTTATCTGAGAAACCTAATTATCACTTATCATTCTCACATTACTTGAATTGTATATATATTTTTACATTATTGACAACTGCTGGCACTATTAAAATGCCTGAAATTTAAAGCAGTCTAATAAGTTATCATGTAAATTTTAGGCTCTCATGTTTTCTAACTACTGTCTCTCCTGATACAACTTTCCCCACCCTTATACTATGATTTATCACTTCATAGGAAATAGATGGGGAAACAGTGGAAACAATGTCAGACTTTATTTCTTTGGGCTCCAAAATCACTGCAGATGGTGACTGCAGCCATGAAATTAAAAGATGCTTACTCCTTGGAAGAAAAGTTATGACCAACCTAGATAGCATATTCAAAAGCAGAGACATTACTTTGCCAACAAAGGTCCATCTAGTCAAGGCTATGGTTTTTCTAGGGGGTCATGTACATATATGAGAGTTGGACTGTGAAGAAAGTTGAGCGCCGAAGAATTGATGCATTTGAACTGTGGTGTTGGAGAAGACTCTTGAGAGTCCCTTGGACTGCAAGGAGATCCAACCAGTCCATTCCAAAGGAGATCAGCCCTCGGATTTCTTTGGAAGGAATGAGGCTAAGCTGAAACTCCAGTACTTTGGCCACTTCATGTGAAGAGTTGACTCACTGGAAAAGACTCTGATGCTGGGAGGGATTGGGAGCAGGAGGAGAAGGGGACGACAGAGGATAATATGGCTGGATGGCATCACTGAGTCCAGGTGAACTCTGGGAGATGGTGATGGACAAGAAGGCCTGGTGTGCTATGATTCTGGGGTCGCAAAGAGTTGGACATGACTGAGTGACTGAACTGAACTGATGGCTTCTCTTTTTCCACTTAATCCTTAGACATTTGAGTTACTCAGATTCATAAACTCTTATCTCTTATCTTTGTGTATATTCTTTGTGGATGATCTCATGCATATTCACAGATCATGCTACTACTTAGTTATAGAAAACTCCAAACACATACCCTAACCCAGACTCAGTTCTGTTATTCAGCCTCCAATGCCTCCTCTTACCTTAATCAGCTGGGTATCTAACAAGGCAATTATTTTTAGTTCTTCATAGAACCACCATCCCTCATGACATGAACAAGTCCCATATCTTCCCATATGAGAGTTTATGAACATTTATGGACCTTTTTGCAAATGTAATCAAACTTTAAAAAATATCACTGTTTTTCCTTGTCATTGATAGCAACTGTTCATTTACCATCATCTCTTCCATAAAAGATCATGAGCACCTTGAGAGTTTGGGCCTGGCGTAGTTACTTAAATGTTTCAATGTCTATTATAATGGCTTACCATATGCTGCTGCCACTGCTAAGTTGCTTCAGTCGTGTCCGACTCTGTGCGACCCCAGAGACAGCAGCGCACCAGGCTCCCCCGTCCCTGGGATTCTCCAGGCAAGAACACTGGAGTGGATTGCCATTTCCTTCTCCAATGCATGAAAGTGAAAAATGAAAGGGAAGTCTCTACAGCCTACCAGGCTCCTCCGTCCATGGGATTTGCCAGGCAAGAGTACTGGAGTGGAGTGCCCTTGCCCTCTCCAGCTTACCATATAGTGATAATTATTTGCACTGAACAAATAATATTTATAATTTAACATGATGACATTTGAAGGAGATAAGTAATTTTCCTGATATCATTAACTGATGTACTTAAGAACTTTTAAAGTTGAATTTGAAGAAAAATAGTGATGCTGCTGCTGCTGCTGTTGCTGCTAAGTCACTTCAGTCGTGTCCGACTCTGTGAGACCCCATAGACGGCAGCCCACCAGGCTCCCCCAACCCTGGGATTCTCCAGGCATGAACACTGAAGTGGGTTGCCATTTCCTTCTCCAATGCATGAAAGTGAAAAGTGAAAGTGAAGTCACTCAGTCATGTCCAACTCTTAGAGACCCCATGGACTGCAGCCTGCCAGGCTCCTACGTCCATGGAATTTTCCAGGCAAGAGTACTGGAGTGGGTTGCCATCACCTTCTCTGAAAAACAGTAATAAAATGCAGCTAAAGAGTTTTTTTTTTTTTTTTTTTAACTTTCTGGATAAACAAGTGTGATATGAAAAAAATCCCAAGGATTTAGGGAGGCTTAATTGGTGGCTTAGACTAAAGAATCTGCCTTTAATGCAGGACACTGGAGTTTGATCCCTGTGTCAGGAAGATCCCCTGGAGAAAGGAATGACTACTCACTCTAGTATTCTTGCCTGGAGAATCCCATAGACAGAAGAGACTGGAAGTCTATAGTCCATGGAGTCACAAAGAATTGGACATGATTGACTGACTGATTAAGCTCACAGGAATGCAAGGAGTCAGGCTGGTAGAAATAGTGATGAATGGACCAAGAAGAGGCAAAAGAGTGGCCAAGTTGAAGGTCTTAGAGCTAAAGATCCAGGTGGATCTAACTGCCCTTTAAGTAGAGCTAGAAAGTATGTCCAAAAGTCATGGAACCTAAATTTACCAGAAAGTCCTGTGTGGAATGAGAAACTATAAACTAATGTAAGAGGAATAAACCATAGGCCAAGCACAGAATCAATTAAAAAATCATAGAAATGAAGACAAATTGTATGTGGATAATTAAACTTAGAAAGATAGCCATATTATGAGATATTAAAGCACATAGGAGTAAAAACAATATTAAGAAAAACCAAAATCTGATTAAAGTTATTTTAGGAATGACCATTACCAGAACAACTAAGAAAAAGAGACAAAAGTTGAAATGTTTTATTTCATTGGAGGCTCAGGCTACTTTGAAGAGGTTGTCCAGCTCAACCAGCTACATCCCTCTTAGCTTTCTAAAGGATTGTTTTCACTGTGGTTGTGAGGAACATATAAAGTCAGATTTCTATAAATTAATATTAATAATGGGTATTTAAGGATATTTTATTTCTAACATGTTAGAATGAGTATATCTCATATTAGGTTATGATGTTTCAAGAATATACTTGGTTCCAAATGAATAGCACAGATGGTATTGAGAAAGGAAGTATAGATTTTTTAAGCCTTCAACTTCCATAGAAATAAGCAAATATTAAAAGTTAAAGTAAAACCAAACAAATAATTTCTGTGTGAAAATGCATTATATATTGTTCACCTAAGAAAGATTTATATTGATGTATTCTATATTATATTTTGTAACTTTCCCTTGGACAAGTTGTAGGTTGGCAGTCTCAGTCGTCTAGAAAAGGCACACATAGGTGAATTTTAACAGATATAAAAATAAAGCATTACGTTGGAGCCTTTAAAATTTCATTGCAAATCTTAATCAAAATATTGGTAAACCAAATCTAGCTATTTAAAAAAGAAAAAAGAGAAAACATTAAATACCATAACCATGTAAGCAATATCTAAGGAATACAAAGTTAATTTACCATCTAAACATAATTTAACATCAGTTGAGTTCAGTCGCTCAGTCATGTCCGACTCTTTCTGATCCCATGAATCACAGCACGCCAGGCCTCCCTGTCCATCACCAGCACCCGGAGTTCACTCAGACTCATGCCCATCGAGTCAGTGATGCCATCCAGCCATCTCATCCTCAGTCGTCCCCGTCTCCTCCTGCCCCTAATCCCTCCCAGCATCAGAATCTTTTCCAATGAGTCAACTCTGCATGACGTGGCCAAAGTACTGGAGCTTCAGCTTTAGCATCATTCCTTCCAAAGAAATCCCAGGGTCAATCTCCATCAGATTGGACTGGTTGGATCTCCTTGCAGTCCAAGGGACTCTCAAGAGTCTTCTCCAAAAACACTGTTCAAAAGCATCAATTATTCGGTCCTCAGCCTTCTTCACAGTCCAACTCTCACATCCATACATGACTACTGGAAAAACCATAGCCTTGACTAGACGGACCTTAGTCGGCAAAGTAATATCTCTGCTTTTGAATATGCTATCTAAGTTTGTCATAACTTTTCTTCCAAGGAGTAAGCGTCTTTTGATTTCATGGCTGCAGTCACCATCTGCAGTGATTTTGGAGCCCAGAAAAATAAACTCTGACACTGTTTCTACTGTTTCCCTGCCTATTTCCCATGAAGTGATGGGACCGGATGCCATGATCTTCATTTTCCGAATGTTGAGCCTTAAGTCAACTTTTTCTCTCTCCTCTTTCACTTTCATCAAGAGGCTTTTTAGTTCCTCTTCACTTTCTGCCATAAGGAGGGTGTCATCTGCATATCTGAGGTTATTGATAGTTCTCCCAGAAATCTTGATTCCAGCTTGTGTTTCTTCCAGTCCAGCGTTTCTCATGAGGTATTCTGTATAGAAGTTAAATAAGCAGGGTGACAATATACAGACTTGTTGTACTCCTTTTCCTATTTGGAACCAGTCTGTTGTTCCANGCATGGTTTAGTTTCATTGAGTTAGACAAGGGTGTGGTCCTAATGTGATTAGATTGACTAGTTTTCTGTATGGTTTCAGTGTGTCTGCCCTCTGATGCCCTCTTGCAACATATAACATCTTACGTGGGTTTCTTTTACCTTGGGCATGGGGTATCTCTTCACGGCTGCTCCAGCAAAGTGCAGCCACTGCTCCTTACCTTGTTAAGGATACCTTGGGTATCTCCACACCACTGCCCTTCCCAACCTTCATCGTGGGATAGCTCCTTTAGGCCCTCCTGCGCCTGTGCAGCCACAGCTCTTTGGACGTTGGGTTGTTCCACCCGGCCGCCTCCCCTGACCTCGGATGCAGGGTGGCTCCCCCCAACCGCTGCCCCTGACCTCGGACGTGGGGTGGCTCCTCTTGGCCACCNGCCCTTCCCAACCTTCATCGTGGGATAGCTCCTTTAGGCCCTCCTGCGCCTGTGCAGCCACAGCTCTTTGGACGTTGGGTTGTTCCACCCGGCCGCCTCCCCTGACCTCGGATGCAGGGTGGCTCCCCCCAACCGCTGCCCCTGACCTCGGACGTGGGGTGGCTCCTCTTGGCCACCTGCGCTGAAGAGCACCGCTGGTGGCTGCCACCTGCACCGAACAGCATACATGATACATCATATGCATTTGTTTCCTATTGCTATATAAGATAACATTTTTGCAGAGTTTGGGGATTAGAAGATGGATATCTTTGAGGGCTATTATTCAGCCTACCACAGAGCTCTGCTTTGTACCAAAGGCTGCCATTTTACCTGTAAAATTACATGCACCACATCCTAAGGTCCCCATTACAGTATCAAGTCATGTCTAAAATCTCACCTAAGACTTACCAGGTCAGAAGTTCCAAATTTTATCATTTAAGTTCATTGCTTACAAGTTCGATTTTTCACACAGCTCGTAGGACACAATTTGCGGGGGTCCAGCCTCCTCGGGGGTCCAGGGGACTGGCGGGATGAACGGCGTTGGCGGACAACAAGAACGGAGACTGGCCTCAAGGACACAGCCAATTTTATTGACCAGCGGAGACTGGCCTCATGGACACAGCCGAATCCACTGAACTGAACGGAGACTGGCCTCTGGGACACAGCCAATTTACCGAACGGAGACTGGCCTCAAGGACACAGCCAATTAATGAATCCTCCCCTTAATCCCTCTTTTAGACTTTAT